>CM045933.1:10819616-10959616 GCA_025177825.1 Aechmea fasciata
TCTTTAAGCATCAAATGGAGAACCAAGCACAAGAGCAATAACAAAAATAAAAACCACAAGAACACAAAGATTTACGCGGTTCGGCTATGCCTACATCCAAGGGAGAACAATGGAAAATAAGCTTCCACTATAAAATTGGAGATTACAAGAGAAATTCAAATGAGAGAAATATCACCTTAACTCCAAAGTATAAAAGAGAGCTCCAACAACCTCTGGCTCTATCCAAATGGTGTAAGCAACACCTCACAAGGAAAATCTCACCTCTTCTTGATAGAACTAAGATCAAAACCAAGCCCTAGGGTTTTCTCTCTTTTCTCCCACTTCTTTTCTCACTCTCTACTTCTCTCTCTTTTTTTCTCTCATATTCTAATATCCCACTTTAGCACCCTAAGAGAAGAGGCTAACAATATGGGCCTTTGGATCAAAAGAACAATAGTCTAAAAGGCTTACAGATTAATATGAGCCCACATACATAATAAAAATATAGAGAGAGGAGAGTTTGACTTCACCAAATTACATAACCCAAATAGTAAGGCCCAAATAGCAAATAGGCCCAATGTAATTAGCTCAACAATCTTCCACTTGAAGGCAAATCTCCATCCTTCAAACAAGTAATCTCCATCCATCAAATGAGCTTCATCACAATGCATTGTTCTCCAACCACTCCATCTACGTCTCAATCAATCCGGAGTGCTTCCTACAAAATATGAGTTTTTCGGTAGGAACAACCTTTGTCAACATATCCGCAAGGTTTTACTTTGTATCGATCTTCTCCACATCCAAGTGTTGATGATCTAATGCCATCCGAATAAAGTGAAAGCGAACATCAATATGCTTAGTTCGGGAGTGATGCGCCGCATTCTTTGCAAAATGAATTGCACTTTGATTATCACAATGCACAATATATTTGTTTTGCTTCACTCCAAATTGTGCAAGCAATCGCTTCAACCAAATCATTTCCTTCGCCGCCTCGGTCAAGGCCACATATTCGGCTTCCGTAGAGGACAAAGCAACGATGTCTTGCGACCTAGACATCCAACTAACCGCACTACCTCCAAATGTAAAAACATATCCCGTAGTTGACTTTCTTGTCTCTCTACAACCAGCATGATCGGAATCAACATATCCATTCACATCCAAAGAAGTTCCACCAAAACATAAGCAAATGTTTTGTGTTCCCTTCAAATACCGAAGAATCCATTTAATGACTTGCCAATGCTCCCATCCCGAATTAGACATATATCTTGAAACAACTCCAACCGCATAAGCTATATCCGGTCTTGTACAAACCATAGCATACATCAAACTTCCAACAGCGGAATTATAAGGAACATTCTTCATCCTATCTCTTTCGATCTCATTCTTTGGAGAGTTCTTCTTGAATAACTTGAAATGTCCGGCTTACAATCATTCATCTCAAACCTTTCAAGAACTTTAGAGATATAGCCCGATTGACTAAGCCACAACTTGCCATGCTCCCTATCCCTTTTAATTTGCATGCCCAAAATTTTCTTTGCTTCACCAAGATCCTTGATTAGTAGTAAACTTCTTTGACATATCAAGTTTCAACTTTATAATATCATTTTGATCATTACTAGCAATCAACATGTCATCCATATATAGTAACAAAATAGTGAGAGAATCACATGTTGAGCTTCTAAAATAAACACAATGATCAAAATCACATCTTTTGTAGCTTTCATCTTGCATGAAAGAATCAAACTTCTTATACCATTGTCTAGATGCTTGCTTCAAACCATACAATCCCTTTTTTAGTTAACATACTAAATTAGAATTAGCTTCTACAAAACCTTCGGGTTGAAACATATAAATTTCTTCATCCAAATCACCATGCAAGAAAGCGGTTTTAATATCAAGTTGCTCAACCTCAAGATCCAAATTTGCAACTAAAGATAAAACAACTCTAATTGAGCAATGCTTAACAACGGGAGTAAATATTTCATTGAAGTCAATACCTTGCTTTTGTCCATAGGCCTTAACAACAAGTTTTGCCTTATATCTCTTGGATCCATCAGTTTCACTCTTGATCACATAAACCCATCGATTTTTCAATGCTTTCTTTCCGACCGGAAGCTCCACCAATTCCTAAGTATGATTTTGATGTAAGGAATCCATCTCATCTTCCATTGCCCTTTACCACTTTGCTTTTTCGGGACAATCTTTTGCTTCCTGAAACACTCAGGCTCACCCGAATCAGTAAATAAAGCATAATATAAAGAAGGAGAATACCTTTGGGTGGGTTTATGTAGCCTAATTGATCTTCTCAAATCATGTGTCGGCGGGGTAGACATATCGTCCTCGCTCTCATGAGAATCATGCCTACTTTCACTAAATTGTGTACTTTCTTCATAATCAACATTATCATCATGACCAACATCACTATCATGAAGTGGAGGATTAACTTCATGTATATCTTGAGAAGAACCATCAACTTGTACATCAACAACAAGTTTATCTTTCTTTTGCTTTTCTTCCATGCCTTCTTTAAACATTACATCCTCTCTAAACACAACATCTCGGCTCCGAATAGTTTTTCTAACAACGGAATTCCAAAGTCTATAGCCCAACTCATCACCTCTATAGCCAAGAAATACACATTTCCTTGATTCCATATCAAGCTTTGTTCTACTTCTTTCGGAATATGAACATAAGCTTCACACCCAAATATTTTTAAGTGTCCATAGGAAATATCTTTGCCACTCCGTATAATTTTCGGAATGTCCCCTTCTAATGCAACACTAGGTGATCTATTAATCAAGTAAACGGCCGTATTTGCCGCTTCGGCTCAAAAAGATTTTGGTAGGCCGGAGTGAGACAACATACATCGAATTCGCTCCACAATAGTTCAGTTCATTCTTTCAATGATCCCATTTTGTTGCGGTGTGTAGGAAACCGTCTTCACTCTTTTGATGCCATTCTCAAAACAAAAATCATCAAAGGCAATAGAGCAAAATTCACGACCATTGTTGGTTTGCAAGCACTTAATCAAATGGTCACTTTCCTTTTCAACACGGGCTTTAAATTTCTTAAAAGTTTCAAAAACTTGATCTTTTGAAGCCAAAGGATAAATCCAACACTTTCTAGAATAATCATCTAAGAAAGTAACAAAGTAGTATGCACCTCCAAGTGACTTAATATTGAAAGGACCGCAAACATCGGAATAAACTAATTCCAATTGCTTGCCCTTTCTATGCATCTCATTTCTTTTAAAGTTAACTCTATGTTGTTTTCCCATAATGCAATGTTCACAAAAATCAAGAAATGAATGCTCAAAGGAAGGAATTAAGTTTATGTTCTTGTAATACTTTCATACCATGCTCATTTAGATGACCAAGCCGATTATACCAAACTTGCATATTTTCGCCTTTACTTACGGTAGTAACCATCAAATTAAAATCATCACCATTTTGAGCGGTTCCATGAAGTGTATAGAAACTTCCGTCCTTTTGCCCTTTCAAAATTGTCATACTACCCCTTGATATCTTCCAAGAGCCCTTTCCGAAAGTGATAACAAAACCAGAATCATCCAATTGTCCCGCCGATATTAAGTTCTTTGTGATTTCCGGAACATGACGCACGTTTGTCAATGTATGCTTTTGACCATTTGTTTGCTTTATCACAATGTCACCAATGCCAACAATTTTACATGCCCGATCATTAACAAGATAAACAACTTCACCATCTACTTCTTTGTCTGTAGAAAAATATGATCGATCCAGGACATATATGAAAAGAAGCAGGAATCCAAAACCCAAGTGTTTGCACAAGAAGAGACCATGCAAGCAACACTTAATGTGACTCCACTTTCACCATCCGAAGCATTGTTAGCTTCATTCTTGACATCCTTACCTTTACCTTTTTGCTTATTTTTCAAAGCATAACAATCCTTTCTCATATGACCCGTCTTCTTGCAATACCAACAAGTAAGTTTTCTACCTTGTGATTTTGATCTTCCTTTACTTTGAGATCTTCCCTTTGTGTGGGAATATTGGCCTCGCTTCGGTGACCTTCCTCTTTCAGCAATAGTTAGTGCTTGACTCAAATCACTAGACAATTGATTTGTAGCTTTGCAGTTTCCTCATTCAACAATGAGGCAACAATATCATTCAACTTGAATTTGTTCCCCATTGTGTTTACTACCATAGTAACAAAAGTATTCCAACTTGAAGGTAAAGAACTCAAAAGTAGTAAACAAAGGACTTCTTCATCAAGGTTAATTTTGAGAGACTTCAATTGTGCCGCAATAGAGTTGAACTCACTCATATGCTTACAAATAGTCGAACCTTCTTGCATCTTCAAGAGAAAGAGTCTCTTCATTGCACGCATCTTGTTCACGCCAAGGTTGCTCAAATGATTGCTCCAAAGTCTCCCACAATTCGGAGGCGGTCTTACATTGATAGAAATCAAACAAGATTGATGATGAAATGCATGGCCTAATTGCCGCCAAATATTTTCGGTCAAGTATATCCCACTCATGATTATCCATATTTTTGGGCTTTGCAGCTTTACCTAATATTAGTAAATCAAGTTCTTTTGCAACCAAATAATCCTCTATCATGATTTTCCATATAGGCCAATTGCTCTAATTCAACTTCTCAAATTCCATAGCTTTCTCCATTTGAAAGATGAGTGAATAAATACAAATGAATGCTTAGATAACCACCAATCAAGCTCTGATACCAATTGTTGTTAAATGAGGGTGAAAAATATTGGTGGCAATTTCACAAACACTTGGTGAGCAGTTTTACAAACCACTCTCTTTAAGCATCAAATGGAGAACCAAGCACAAGAGCAATAACAAAAATAAAAACCACAAGAACACAAAGATTTACGTGATTCGGCTATGCCTACATCCAAGGGAGAACAATGGAAAAAAGCTTCCACTATAAAATTGGAGGTTACAAGAGAGATTCAAATGGAAGAAATATCACCTTAACTCCAAAGTATAAAAGAGAGCTCCAACAACCTCTAGCTCTATCTAAATGGTGTGAGCAACACCTCACAAGGAAAATCTCACCTCCTTGATAAAACTAAGATCAAAACCAAGCCCTAGGGTTTTCTCTCTTTTCTCCCACTTCTTTTCTCACTCTCTACTTCTCTCTCTTTTTTTCTCTCATATTCTAATATCCCACTTCAGCTCCCTAAGAGAAGAGGCTAACAATATAGGCCTTTGGATCACAAGAACAATAGTCTAAAAGGCTTACAGTTAATAGGGGCCCACATACATAATAAAAATATCTCTAGAGAGGAGAGTTTGACTTCACCAAATTACATAACCCAAATAGTAAGGCCCAAATAGCAAATAGGCCCAATATAATTAGCTCAATAATTTGGCATATATGAATTATAATTAGAAGTGTAATTCTAATTGAATTCGAATTAGACTTTAGTCAGGAGACATATATTTTAAATACATGCTACGGCCAAATTAATTAATCTCGCCGCGACTAAAATTAGATGCTATGCGCTAATTATTCCTAGTTGCCGAGACTGTAATTAAGCCATTCATGTTGGTCCGTACAGTGAGGACAACCCAAATTATATGCCATGCAAATTAATTAAGGAAAGGAGTCTCTTTGGTGTCCGTACGGTCAAGGGAGCCGAGCCGATTTTCTTGGAGTTGCTTGTTGCGGCACTTTCGGATCTAATTAGAGTTTTTGGTCTTTTGAGAGATCTTCTTTGTACTCCGCCTTTTCGACATTAATAAAGTATTTGCTCCGTCTTCGTCCGTGGACGTAGGTCGTTGGCTGAACCATATAAATATCAGTGTACTCTTTCCGCTTATTTTTTCTTTCCTTGCATTAAATTACTTTCTGAATCTATTTTTTTGCCGTTTCGATTTTAACAATAAGAGAATAATATCGAAAAAATATGAAATTTAGTTTCTAAATGATTCAAGTGTTATAGAGTATATTCAATACTAATCGTCGACTTGGAGGTTCCATCATCAAAAATAAATGGGTGGCAATGGAACTCATTAACTACCGATAGCATTCTAACTCAACTATATATATATATATATATATATATATATATATATATATATAGAGAGAGAGAGAGAGAGAGAGAGAGAGAGAGAGAGAGAGAGAGAGAGAGAGTCTCACGTACTTTCGAAAGAATGGAGGCTTCCTTACTTGTAAGTTGTGTTCGATGATAGGACATCAAATTTGACGATCACTCCGTTAGGAATAATCTACGTTATTGGAACTATCTATAAACCAAATTTCATAATTTTTTGACAACATTTACCAAGCAATCACACGATCTCAAAAATGACCATTTTAACGACCGATGTAGCATGTTTTTAGTTCAACGGTATAGAAGTATCCAAATTATAGGAAAATTTAATAGAAAACTCTACTTAGCATCAAGTGTAAGAACAATACCTCCAATCTAAAATTTGAGTCTTTTATCACCGTTTTTTTTGAGATTTTTATTTTCAACCGTTCATTTTGAGACTACTCATTTACTAGACAAACGAGGTCAAAAAATTATAAAAATTGATTTCTAGATAGTTCCAATAGCATAAATCATGTCTAACGGAACTGATCGCTGAATCGGATGTCCCATCATCGAAAACAACTTATAAGTACGGAGGCATTTGATGCTTAGATATTTCGACCCTTGGATTAACAATTATACGGTTGGAATGATTGCGGTCCCCCCGGGGTTGAGTAGTACCCCTAGGGTTGAGTGGTCCACATAGGATAATTAATAGTATTAATCCAAAGGTTAAAAATAATTAAAGGGGCTGATCTAACGGCCAAAAAATTAAAAGCACCAAATTCTCTATACTTAACGATAGCATAGTACCTCTACTATATATATATATATATATATATATATATATATATATATATATATATATATATATATATATATATATAGAGAGAGAGAGAGAGAGAGAGAGAGAGAGAGAGTCCGGCCATGGTGCATGTAAAAGCACCAAGCACTCCGTGCTTAATTGTAAATTTTTTATCGTTAGATCTACGCCTTTGATCATTTTACCCGTTAGATTATACTATTCAACCAACCACCCACTCAACCCTATGGGGCCCACATCATCCTAACCTTATCAGTAGCACAGAGGTCTCCGTGCTACCAAGTTGTTTTCGATATTGCAGCTACCAAATCGACGATCGGCTTCGTTAGACTTGATCTATCTGTTGAAAGTATTTGGAAACTAAATTTCAGATTTTTTGGACATCATTTGACTAGTGATCAGAAGATCTCAAAATTGACAATTTATTAGCCGATATGGTGTGCTTGAGAGTTTAACGGTGTAAAACAATCCAAATTCGATGAAAATTTTATAGAAAATTCTTTTCACTATTTAGAGTAAGATTAGTATATCTAATCTTGAATTTAAATCTTTTATCATCATTTTTTTGAGATTTTTATTTTCAACCGTTCAATTTTAGACTACTTGTTTGATTGGTAGATGATATCAAAAAATTATGAAATTTAGTTTCTAAATACTTTTAATAGTGTAGATCAAGTCTAACAGGATCGTCGATTTATAAGCAAAGAGGCTACTTAATTAAATGGTGACTGGTTTCTCTTGAAGCTGTACGACAGCAAGGGAAGAAGTAGCATGCATGTGGCAGATTGAAGTCGGCGGTGAAGCGGCGGTTCTCGACCAATTGCCTAAGTGGTTCGTATTCTTCAAAGCAACGACATAAAGAATTTTGGTTCGTATTCTTCAAAGCAACGACATAAAGAATTTTGGTCAGAGATTCTTATACTTCTCTAATTTGGTCTTCTCGATTTTACGAAAATCTTTTTCGGTATTTTCTTGGAGTTTTCTTTAGAACAAGAGAAATGTGAGATACACTATAAGGCTCTTGATTTTTTGTTTGGAGAAGACAAAAGATGTCAGCTTGTACTTGTTTCTTCATAAAGTGGAATATGTCCCTCTTGCTCTCCTCGTGGACATAGGTAATTGCCAAACCACATAAATCCAAATTTGGTTTTTTCTTTGTATTTATCTCTTTTACCGTTCGGTCGATTTTCTATATTTTTTCGTGCATCTTTATTCGTAGCATATGGCAGACGATCCATCCAGTCCCCAACAAGTGGTATCAAAGCATAAGGTTCACACTACATAAAAAATGTCGAAGGTCTCGTCTTCTAAGTTAGAGGTAGAGAAATTTGACGGTAAAGAAAACTTCAACCTCGACGAGAGAAGAGTGAAAGCCCTGCAGTACAACAAAGCCTTCATAAGGCATTGCTCGAAAAATCAAATAAGCCGACATTGATGAGCGACGAAGATTGGAAGGAGATTGATATGCGGGTGGTGAATACAATTATATTGTGCCTAGCAGATAAAGTGATGTATAACGTCATGGCTAAAGAAACTACAGTCGGCATGTGGAACAAGCTAGAGAAGTCGTACAAAAAGCCTCTCGAACGTACTATACCTAAAGCAAAAATTATATGGGCTACGCATGAAGAAAGGTACGACAAAAATGGAGCACTTGAACACCTTTAATAAGATTATTGCGAGCTCGGTATTAATGTCAAGATTGACAAGGACGGTCGGCGTTGATTTTTCTTACGTCACTTTCGTCGTCCTACAATCATTTGGTGACCACCATACTGTACAGAAAGCAAATTCTAAAGATGAAAGATGTTACGTCTACCTTTCTATCTGAGGAGATTAGGTTGCAGGCAAGTACCAAAGATAGCAGTGCATGTTTGGTCGTAAATGATTCAGGTGGAGGAAGAGGACGATTAAGTAAACGTGATGCAGTTAAAGGAAAATCCCGTTCGAAGTCAAAATCGAAAAAGGTTAGGTGTTATACATAAGAAAGAGGCCACGTGCAAAAGAATTGCGAAAGGAGGAAGGCTTGGCTGTGAAAGCAAAATTCCTCTGTAGATACGAGAGCGTAGCCAGCGATTCCGGTCAGGTCGTTTTAACGATTACAACAGATTCTGAATCTCTTGGTGACTAGATATTGGATTCAAGTTGTTCTTATCACATGTCCCTAGGGAGGCCTTTATTTGATACTTATAACTCTTGTGAAGGCGGTTGTGTTATGATGGGTAATCGCACTCATTGCAAGAAGGTTTGTATTGGAACAAAAAATAAAGATATTTGATGGTGTGGTGAGGACGATAACGGATGTTAGACACTTTTCGAGATCTCGGCTTAAATCTTATATCACTTGGAACTTTTGACTCTATTTATTGTTTTATTAGCATTTAGTAGAGTCATCAAGGTAAAAGGGTGCCATGGTCGTCATGAAGGGAGAGAAGAAAGTCGGTATAGGTAGGGTGATAAGTGAGTCGATAATTGGAGCGTTCTTTGTAATATCTGAGAAGATCATGATGCTACTAATACGGACATTTGAGACTAGCCCACATATGATAAAGAGGGATGTTGAAGCGCAACAATGGGGAGTACTCAAAGGTATTAAATCCTTTAAACTATGTTTATGCAAATATTGTTTATTTGGAAAATAGAAAAGATTGAGTTTCAGGACTTCCAGTCATAAAAGTAAAGGTATACTTGAATACATCCATGTGGACATGTCAGGACTGGCTCCGGTGACTTCAAAAGTTGGTGCGCGGTATTTTATTACGTTTATTGATAATTTCTCTCTTAAGGTTGGGGTCTTCTCCATGAATGAAAAGTCTGAAGTATTTATAAAGTTCAGACATGCAAAGAATGAGGTGGAGAAACAAACTAGAAAGCAGTTTAAGATTCTTCGAACATACAGTGGTGGAGAGTTCACTTCTTGGAAGTTTAAAAAATTCTGCAAGGATGAAGGTATTGTACGTCATTACACGGTTCCAGATATCTTGCGAGAATGGGATAACGAAGGGTGAGCTGGACACTACTAGAATGTGCCAAATCCATGAGGTTTTGTGCGGATTTACCAAATGAGTTAAATTTGACGGTAGATATGACGTGCTATATTATAAATCGATCTCCACCACATCAATCGAACTCAAAACAGAAGGAAGTATGATAGGTAAACTTGCGATTTTTCCGCCTTACGGGTCTTTAGTTTTCTTGCTTATGTCCATATCTAGAAAAATCGCACACAAAATTAAATTCGAAGTCAAAGCTTTGCATATTTCTTGGGTATGATATGAGGGTTAAAGAATACAAGCTGTGGTACCCTATCGCCAAGAAGAAGGTGATTAAGTTTTGACGAAAAATTTATGTTGCATAAAACGAAAAATTTATGTTGCATAAGGATCATCAGGAGGCTCAACGTGAAGGACAATCGAAAACTACGCAAATTAAGGTAAAGCGGCAAGAGAGTATAGATGATCAGGTGGAGCGGCCCGCGTCGGGATAATCAAGTACACAAAGTGATTCGATTGAAAGCACTTCGAATGAACCCTACTCTATCACTACGGGAAGGAAATGATTCGGATCCATCTACCTTTAAAATACGGGTTGGAGGATGTAATACCCTCATGTCTTACTAATTATATCGGATGATCCTACTTTCTATCAAGAGGCGATGCAGGACAGAGATAGTGGCAGATGGATAGCGGCTATAACAAAAGAGATAGAGTCTCTACAGAAAAGTCAGACATAGGATCTGATTCCATTACCTGAAGGGAAGAGATCTATTTGTTACAAGTGGATCTACAAAAAGAAGCAGGGTGCAGATGGAAAACCAGAAAAATTCAAGGCACGGCTGGTAGCCAAGGGCTATGCGCAAGTAAAGAGAGTCGATTTCAATAAGACTTTCTCACCGGTGGTGAAGCACGCGTCGATCAAGATACTTCTAGTTATGGTGGCTATGTTTGGCTTAGAGCTTCAACAACTTGACGTTCGAACCGTATTTCTTCATGGGGATCTAGTAGAAGAATTTTATATGGAACAATCTCAAGGCTTTGTTCAACCAGAAAGGAGAATCTAATGTGCAAACGAAAGATCTCTCTGCGAGTTGAAGCAAGCAGAAAGGCGATGGTATAAACGGTTTGACGGATTTATGATCGAGCATAGTTATAGCGGAGTTTATATAATAGTTGTGTTTACTATCGGAGGCTTGAAGATGGTTCGTTTATTCCTTATTCTATATATAGATGATATACTTATAGCAGCTAAGAATCCGGATGACGTGCAACGGTTAAAGGTTCAATTAAGCGAGAATTTGAAATGAAGGATCTATGAAGTGCTAGGAAAATCCTAAGTATAGAGATTAGGTGCACCGCATACAAGGTAAGCTATGGCTATCGCAGAAAACATATATACGACCTATTATAACGCAATTTAATATATTAGAGGCGAAGGCGGTCACGACTCTATTAGCCCAACACTTCAAATTTTCTGAGGAGACATGCCCCAAGAAGGATGAAGATATTACTTCTATGTCAAAGATACCATTTGCTAGTGCAGTCGGTTGCCTGATGTATGCTATGATTTGCACTAGGCTTGATTTTTCACATGCAGTTAGTGTTGTTAGTTGATATATGCCGAATCTAGGAAAACAGCACTGGGAGGTCGTAAACTGGATTTTGCGGTATCTGAAGGGCACGTTAAATAAAGGTATTCTCTACTCAAAAGATTCTAATAATGGTGAAGTGAGGGGGTTTGTAGATTCCGACTATGTGGGTGATTTGGACAAGCGTAGGTCTATTACGGGGTACGTCTTTCTGTTGGGCGGCAAACCTAATAGTTGGAAGTCTACGTTGCAG
This sequence comes from Aechmea fasciata, assembly GCA_025177825.1. Classification (NCBI taxonomy): domain Eukaryota; kingdom Viridiplantae; phylum Streptophyta; class Magnoliopsida; order Poales; family Bromeliaceae; genus Aechmea; species Aechmea fasciata. Next base: position 10,831,299 of record CM045933.1, read on the forward strand.
CGCACTATAGCCTTGTCAACTACAGAAGGGGAGTATATGGAACCAATTGAAGCGGTTAAGGAAACAATCTTGCTTAGAGGGTTGGTTGGTGAACTCGAGATCATACAAGATAAAGTGATTATATATCAGTTGTGATAGTCAGAGTACTATATGTCTCGCCATAAATCTAATTTACCATGGGAGGATAAAGCACATAGAAATCAAGTATCATAAATTACATGAGCTCACTAATGAGGATGATAGAAAAATTCAGCTTATAACGGTTTCCACGAAAGATATATAATGTAGCTGACATCATTAAAAGCCGGTAACAGCGGATAATTTTAGACGCTGTCTAAACTTGGTTAATTTGTATGACTGCTAGTAATTGAGATGCCGCAAGGAGAGGGGGTGATAAAATGAGAGAGAGTAATTAAGTAAAAAAAAAAATCAAGGTGGAGAATGTTAGAGATTATGCTTTCTTTTTTGTTTGTTTGGTCCATGCATCGGGTCTGTGAAATAACACCATAGCCGTACTCTATAGAATTGAGCTCCTATGCTTTTAAAAGTACCAAGTCTTTAGTGCTTGTAAGTTTTTAGCCCTTAGATTAAAAGATGTGCGGTTAGGATGATGTGGGCCCCTTAGGGTTAAGTGAATGGTTGGTTGAATAGTATAATCTAACGGATGAAAATGATCAAATGTGCGTGTGTATATATATCTATACTATATATAAAAGCACGTATATTCAAATTTGGGTCTATCGACAGACCCACTTTTCGGCGGGAAAATTAGCGCCCATTTTTATTAGCGCTTATTTTTCTCTTTTTGTAGTAGAATTTTAAATATAAGAATAAGAACAGAAATAGAAACCGCAATGAATACGTAATTTTTCTATAACAGATTATTGGTGTGAAAATCCTAAAAAATATATTTTATCCTATAAAAATTCTTTTATATATATATTTCTGAATTTAAAAATATCTTTTCTTTTTAAGATAAGATATTTTATTTTTCTATTTGAAATTTCAATAGTAAATTTTTTATAACAGATTACGGGTGTGAAAATCTTATAAAAGTTATTTTTCTATTTAGTTTTAAAATATCTTTTTTAGATATTTTGAAAATCCTATAAAATATTCTTTTCTGTATATATTTTCAAATTTCAAAACATCTTTTCTTTTTAAGATAAGAGATTTTATTTTTCTATTTAATTTCAAAATATTTTTCAAAATATTTTTTCTAAAGGATTTTATTTTTCTATAATTTCAAAATATTTTTCTTTTCTATATATATTTTTGAATTTCAAAATATTTTTCTTTTTAAGATAAGATTTTATTTTTCTATTAAATTTCAAAATAATTGTTACGTGCGAGTGCACGTACACTCAACTAGTATATATATATATATATATATATATATATATATATATATATATATATATATATATATATATATATATATATATAGGCTACTATGCTTATTAATAGTAAACCAACTCAAGGTTCTTTAGTAGTTTTTGGAAGATTTGCGGTTAAAATGATGTGGGCCCCGTAGGGTTAAATGGGTGGTTGGTTGAATAGTATGATTTAACGGGTGAAAATCATTAAAGGGATGAATCTAACGGTGAAAAACTTGGTAGCATAAAGGCATCCGTCTTATTGATAGCATAAATAGGACTCTATATATATATATATATATATATATATATATATATATATATATATATATATATATATATATATATATATATATATATATATATATATATATATATATATATGCATGCAAGTGGGGATTCGAAAGAGGCTAATTAATTAAAAGGTGGCCGGTTTTTCTTGAAGCCGTACCAGCATGGATTATTATATATATATGCATGCAAGTGGGGATTCGAAAGAGGCTAATTAATTAAAAGGTGGCCGGTTTTTCTTGAAGCCGTACAGCAGCATGGGAAGAGAGGTAGCAGGCCTGCGACGGATTGAAGCCGGCAGGGGAACGGCAGTTCTCGACCAATTGTCTGAGCGGTTCAGATTTTTTGAAGCAACGACATAAAAAATTTTGGTTAGAGATTTTTATACTTCTCTAATTTGCCGTTTTCTATACACTACTCCTAATTGAAGTCAAACTCTGCCGGTTTCCTATATTTGGATATGTTTACGCTGTTAAACAAGAAAACGCATTATATCGACAATTAAAATTATAAATTTTGAAATTTTTTAATCATTAGAAAAATGATGTGTGTGTGGGGGGGGGATTCCAAAGAGGCTAATTAATTAGAAGGTGGCTTGTTTTTCTTGAAGCCGTACAGCAGCAAGGGAGGAGAGGTAGCTCGCTTGCGACTGATTGAAGCCGGTGGCGGAACGGTGGTTCTCGATCAATTGTTTGAGCGATTCGAATTCTTTAAAAAGTAACAATATAAAAAATTTTGGTTAGAAATTTCTATACTTCTCTAATTTGGTCTTATCTGTTTTGAGCCATTTAAGCGCGGACGGTGTACGCCGAGTCCATGCAAGGGCAGCGGCCTCGATAATTCACCGGGAGCATTAGGAGAGGCATGAACCGCGCTAGATCGAGGGAGTTATAATAACCGTGAACGATTCTAGCGGTTCCGATCAGCGGGAGATGGTCCGAAATCTTAGGAGATAGTGGCCGATCGAGTAAAAACTATAACTGATCAAGGGGTGATCTATAAATGGGTCAATAACGCCCTAAAAAAGGGTCTTTTTCGTGAACAAAAGGCTACTTTTATTTTCTCGCATTTTTTCGTATTTTCTAGGAGTAGTTTAAGTTGTAACCCTTTCTTTTCCGCATTCTGATCTTTCCAATGAGTAGTTTTTAACTTAGATCTCTCTGGAGTCTGTATACCCCACAGGCACACTCTGCTGTAAATTACATTTTCGGAGTCTTTATGCCCTTCGGGCACATTCTGTTTTTTTAATATATATAGGCATTCGGCTCTTCGGGCCGCCCAATTTCTGTGTTGTTTAGTTATTCGACTCTCCTGCCAATTTTAATCATTACTTGGTCCGTACATTCGGCTCATTCGGCCGAACCGAATTTAAAATAGAGTTGTCCCATAAGTGTGGCCAAGCCTGTGTCGTGTCTAATAAAATATCAAACAATAAACATCAAATAATAGCTGGATCGATCACTCAGAGGCTCTCAACCATTAGAGAGCTCGAACAATCATACACTTGTGTAGTTGTGTCGCAATCTCGTTGGAGAGCAATCCCACACGAGTAAATATAGCTAGTTAAACAAGATCTCATTATACCCTTTTTGCCTAGCTATCACTTTCACGTAATTTCATGTTCACCCTTAATATCATTAGTCCACATGATTTATGACATAACAATTATCTTCAGAGAAGTGGATTATAAAATATATATTAATAAGGGGCAATTGCTTATATACCACCAAAAGTTAGATTTTTCGATTTACCCTCTTACAAGGCTAATATTGAAAATACCCCTTCTACGTTCCAACCTATTTCTAATATACCCTTAGAGTTAGTAACTCTGTTATCTCTGTAAAATTACTATTTTGCCCTTTTCAAATATACCCTTCTACCATCACTGTCTTTCTTATTTGCCCTTAAAGTCAGGGGCACAAAAGTATTTCGACTTTTGTTCTTTTCCAATATACCCCTCTACCGTCACCAATCTTTCTTATTTGCCCTTAAGTTAAGGGCAAAATTGGTATTTTAATTTTTTAAGTGGTAGATATTTAACTCACGTTTAAGAGATTAACTTAACGGAGATAATTGCGGGGGTATTTTAAATAACGGTGACGTATGAGTGGCGTTTTAGAAAGAAAAAAAAAGTAGGAGTAGATCGGATATTTTGGTATATAGGCAATTATCCCTATTAATAATTAGGTTTCCAACATGTCAACATAAGTCATATTCAAAGACTATAATTTCTCCCACAAGCTCAAATATCAAGGTGGGAATGAAGAACAACATTTTATCATAGATATTAATAATATATATAAAAGAGTTTATGAATGACATACGAATAAAAAAATTGAAATAAAATCTACGATTAATTTATTAAAAATAATTTAAATAAAAACTAATAGTTATGATCAATCTATTAAAAAATAACATTCATTTACATCTGTTGTACATTAAAATTTAAATTTGAGTTTAAATCGTAAATTATATTTAAATTTTGATATCAAATTTGACTTAATATATAGTTAAAAAATTTAATTATATAATATATCAAAATTAAATTTTAAATTTTGAAATAAATATCAATTAATTTTGATGTTTTTAGTTTAAAACACATATTTAAATTTTAGATTCATCATAAATTAAAAAATATATAAAAATATTTAATGTATATAAGAAAAGAACAATATAAAATATTCCAAATATTTTTTAACAAAATATAACATATAAATTTATAAATTATAATTTTTATTGTAAATTTTTAAATAAACATAATGTACAAATTATATTGATTTAAACTAAATTAAAATAATTGTTACATGTATTTAGGCATACACTCAACTAGTACACACACACACACACACACACACACACATATATATAGAGGCCATGGTTACTATACTATTATGAGTATTGGAGCCCTACTACTTATAAGTTGTTTTCGATGATGGAGCTTTCGAATGGACGATCCACTCCGTTAAATATGATCTAGAGTATTTGAAACTTCTAGAAAATAAATTTCGTAAATTTTCGAAATCATAATAAAGTCCATCAAGCGGGCATAAAATGAATGGTCAAAATCGAACGACGTTCTAAAAATGGACGATTGGACCCTTCAATTCAAGATCGGAGTTATTGATCTTTATCTAGATAGTGAATAGAATTTTCTATAAAAAAATCAACAAATTCCGATTTTTTTACACCGTTAAACTAGCAAGTATCCCATACCGGCCGTTAAAAGTCGCCAAATTTGTGACCTCTTGATCGTAAAGTAAATGATGTCGAAAAATTATAAAATTTGATTTCTAGAAGTTTTAAATACTGTAAATAACGTTTAACGGTATGGATCGTTGATTCGGAAACTCTATCATCGAAAACCACTTATGAGTACGAGGACGATCGTACTCATAGTAGTATAGTAGCCGGACCGGACCCTATATGGCCATGGCTACTATACTATTATGAGCCCAATCCAACCAAAAATAAAGCCCAATCTACTAATGTCTAATGTCTAAATATAAAGCACAATCCAACCAAAAATAAAAGATTACTCTACTCAACCCGTCACACCCAGTCCATTTGGCCCGATTACAAACAAAAAAGAAAAAAAAAAAAAATCAATTACCATCTTTTCTTTTTTAGATCTCTTCACTTAATCCACTGAAATTCTAGACAAAGAGCCTTTTCTATCGTCCTCCTCCGCCACCGTAGCCAACGAGATTGAATTTCGGCATTTGCTAAATACGTAAATAAGTGTTGGTAAATTAACAGCACTCTTTTAAGTTATAGCGACACTATTTAACGATCACTATATACCTAGCGACTCCACATATAGCAACACTTTTTAAAAGTGTCGGTAATTTTAGCTAGCATAGCACTCTTTTGACATGTACATATATTTGAAAGTGTCGCTATATACCGTTTTTGTTATAGCGGTAGTCTCTGATTAGGTGATACTCCGCTCCTGCCCGGTCGTTGTGGGCGAAAAAGAATTTCTCTTCTATATGCAATCTGAACTGATCGGTTACGATCGAAAATAATTTATAAAAAATAGTTTACTAACATGCATGACTTTAACATGAGATAGTGGCCGGCAAAAGCTGGTCTAAGCAACTATTTTAAATACCAAGAACAAGAACCTGATGCGGAATCGATTCAACACACACACACATCCCACACTTAGATATTTCCCACTTGATATTTTTTTTCTATATATAAAGTATAGGATGTAGTGGTGCCACGTACGTGTTTACTAGTCACATGTGTGCATATCCAAACATATACAAGCAAATTAAGGAAACAAATGTTTAGCATCGAACAATATGAGTCATTCTAATATATATAGTTTTATGAGTATAATTAATCACTTTTATACGCATAAGTCATCTTGGATAATACAACTTTCGAATTAACGATTCATATCGTTAAACGTCATGTAGAGAATTTAAAACGTTTAAGAAATCAAATTTCATGATTTTTTGATATTATTTATCTTGTGATAAAAAAATTTCAAGGTTAACAATTTTTAATAGCCGATATAGGATAGTTGTTAGTTTATCGGTGTAAAAATATCAAAATTGGTTGGAAGTTTTAATAGAAAATTTTATTCGATCAATAACTCTAATTTTAAATTGAAAAATCTGATCATCTAATTGAAAAATCTCTCGCTCTCTCTCTCTCTCTATATGTATATATATATATATATATATATATAGAGAGAGAGAGAGAGAGAGAGAGAGAGATATATATATATATGGAATACTATCTATAGCAAACTTGTTCCGTTGCCACCTATTTATTTTCGATGATGGAATCTTTAAGTTGACGATCACCTTAGATTTGATCTAAATCATTTGAAGAATTTAGAAAATAAATTTTATAATTTTAATAATAGATATGATGCGTTTTCTCGTTTAACGGTGTAAAGCTATCCAAATTAATTAAATTTTGGTTAGAAAATTCTTTAAACTATTTAGAATAAGATCTATACTCTCGATCTTAATTACAAAATTCCTACCATCATTTTTCAGTGGATATTCATTTTCAGCTTTTTTTTTTTACGCCCACTTGATGGACAAGAGAGCAATATCGGAAAAGCATAAAATTTGATTTCTAGATACTTCAACTGGTATAGATCATATTCAACGATGCCGATCATCGATTTGGAGAGGCTCATCGAAAATAAATGGATGACAACGAAGCTTGTTTGCTACCTATAGTATTCTAGCTCAACTCTCTTTCTCTCTCTCTCTCTCTCTCTCTCTCTCTATATATATATATATATAGAGAGAGAGAGAGAGAGAGAGAGAGAGAGAGTTGAGTTGATCTCTTGGGTTTTTTGAAAACAAAGAAGCATTTATCTTTGCGAATTTTAAGTTATCAGATCTGTCTCAAAATCTCTACCGTATTATTAAGTTGATCTCTTGGGTTATTTGAAAATACAGAAGCATTTATCTTTGCGAATTTTAAGTTATCAGATCTGTCTCAAAATCTCTACGGTATTATTATCAATTTGTCATGTTAAATCTTACTAATGTTGTACAGGTCTTGAGGCGATCCACCAGTTAAAAAATTACAAGCACATTGAACTCTTGTACGCATGTGCTTTTAAAATCACAAGTTGTTTCGATGATATGACATACGATTCGAGATCAGTTCCGTTAAGTATATTCTACCCTATTGGAACTATTTAGAAACTAAATTTTATAATTTTTTGACATCATTTACGAAGCGATCAAAATGTCTCAAAAATCACTATTTTAACGGCCGATATGGCACGTTTTTAAGTTCAACGGTATAGAAGTATCCAAATTACATAAAAATTTAATAAAAAATTCTACTTAGCATTTGTAGCAAGATTAATATGTCCGATTTAAAATTTGAGTCATTTACCACTATTTTTTATGAGATTTTTATTTTCAGCCGTTCATTTTGAGGCTACTCGTTCACTAGACAAACGATGTCAAAGAATTATGAAATATGATTTCTAGATAGTTCTAATAGCATAGATCAAGTTTAACGGAACCGATCGCCAAATCGGATGACCCATCATCGAAAACAACTTACAAGCACGGAGGCCTTCGTACTTTCGAAAGCATAGGAGCCTGGCTCTATATATATAGAGAGAGAGAGTCCTATTGGAATACTATCAATAGTGTCAAACGCTTGGCGCTACCGAATTTTTCGCCGTTAGATTTATCGCTTTCATCATTTCTATTAATTAGATCATATTAGAATATAGTAGGGCTATTATATTTTTATGAGTATGGAATCTTTTGCACTCATAAGTTATTTTTAATTATAGAGCTTCCAAATCGATGATTCACACCGTTAAATATTATTTAGAGTATTTGAAATTTTTAGAAAATAAATTTTGTAATTTTTTGAAATTATAACAAAAGTCCATCAAACGGTTATAAAATAAATGATCAAAATTGAACAGCATCCTAAATATGGATAATCGAATTTTTCAATTTAAGATCAGAGTTATTGATCTTTATCTAGATGGTAAATAATATTTTCTATCAAAAATTCAACCAATTTCAATTCTTTTATGTCGTTAAACTAGCAATTATTCTATAGCGATCATTAAAAATTTTCAATTTTGAGATCTTTTTATTGTAAGATAAAATATGCCCAAAACTTATGAAATTGGATTTCTAAATATTTCAAATTCTTTGAATCATGATTAACGATATGGATCGTCGATTCGAAAATTCTATCATCGAAAGCTCGAGTACAAAGCCGATTATTACTCATAATATATATATATATATATATATATATATATATAACTAATTATGTTATCTTATTAATAGCAAGTCATTGGTGCTACCAAATTTTTGACCGTTGAATTGAGAGATGTGCGGTTAGAATGATGTGGATACCCTAGGGTTAAGTGGGTGGTTGGTTAAATAGTATGATCTAACGAGTGAAAATCATCAAAGGGGTGGATCTAACGGTAAAAAATTTGGTAACTGAGTGCTTTGTGCTATTGATAAGCATAACAAACTATATATATATATATATATATATATATATATATATATATAGAGAGAGAGAGAGAGAGAGAGAGAGAGAGAGAGAGAGAGTTGAGCTGCAATTTTATCATTAGCAAACAAGCATTGTTATCATATATTTGTTTTCGATGATAGAGCCTTCGAATCGACAATCGACACTTTTAAATGTGATATATACTACTTAAAAATATCTAAAAACTAAATTTTAAATCTTTTCAATATTATTGATCCAATTAATCAAAGGTTTCAAATTTTATAATTTTTAATAGTCTATACGACGTATTTTCTCGTTGAATGCCGTAAAGATATCCATATCAATCGAATTTCAGTTAGAAAATTTTTAAACTATTTAAAATCGATCTATATTCTTGATCTTAATTACATAATTCTTATCATCGATCACTTTTTAAAAAACATTTATTTTCATTCATTTATTTTGTGTCCACTTGATGGATGAGCGAACGATATTGAAAAAGCATATAATTTGAGATGCTTCAAAAAGTATATATAAATCATATTTATTAATATAAATCGTCAATTTGGTTTCTAAATGACCGACCGTCGTCACTAAAGCAAGTGGCAAAGGACTTGGTGGTTGGTATCAAGTAATTCGAATCCGATTGATTCACATTTACTAAGTTTATTTCTAAATGAAATAAACGAAGCGGGTAGCGTGCTACCTATCTCTCAAAAAAAAAAAAAAAATCTTCAATTTGGAGGCTTCCTCACTAAAAATAAATAAATTGAAAAAAAATAAAAAATCTATTTGGTGCTGATAGCATTCCAACTTGACTATCTCTCACCCTGTTGAGCTAGAATACTCTTAAGAGTACCGATCACATTTTACTCTCGAGTTGTTTTCGATGATAGAGCTTTCAAATTAACGATCGGCTCGTTAAATATGATCTAAACCATTTAAACTACCTAGAAGTCAAATTTCACGCACTTTCGATATTGTACTTGTATCCATCTAGTGAACAGAAAATGAATGGTTGAAAATGAATATTCTTTAAAAAAATAATGATAGGAGTCTTGTAATCAAGATCAAGAGTATAGATCTTGTTTTAAATAGTTTAAAGAATTTTCTAACAAAAATTCAATTGATTTGGATATCTTTACACCGTTAAACGAAAACGTCTCTTATCCACCATTAAAATTATAAATTTTGAAACCCTTTGATCATTAGGCAAATGATGTCGAAAATATTTGAAATTTGATTTCTAAACACTTTAAGTAGTATACATCATGTTCAACGGAGCCGATCATCAATTTGGAAGCTCTATAATCGAAAACAACTCGAGAGCAAAATGGACTCGGTACTCTTAAGAGTATTCTAGCTCAACTATATATCTCTCTCTCACCTTAACCACCCATCAAAATTGATAGATGGTTAAAAACTTATGAGCACAAGGACTGCTGTGCTATTAATAGCACAGTAGCCCTACTATATATATATATATATATATATAGAGTAAGGCTACTATGCTTACGGAAGCACGGAGGGCTCGTGCTTTCACGTTGTTTTTGATGTTGTGGCTTAGAATCGTCGATCGGCTCCGTTAAACTTGATCTAGAGTATTTTAAGTATCTAGAAAATAAATTTTTGCGATTTTTCGATATTATTTGCCTAGCGAACGAAGGGGCTAAAAATCAATTTGAAAATAAAAATCTTACAAAACGCGATAATATAGCATTAAAAATTTAGATCAAAGATATTGATCTTGTTTTATATAGTATAAAGAATTTTCTATCAAAATTTCATGTAATTTGTATATTGCTACACCTTTAAACTTTCAAACGGCTCACTATGACCATTAAAAGTATTAGATTTTGTGCCCCTTCGATCACTAGGCAAATGATATCGAAAAATTATAAAATTTATTTTAGATCTTCAAATCTGCAGATCAAGTTTAACGAGATCAGCGATTCGAAAGCGTCATCGAAAATGACGTGGAAGCACGGAAGGCTCCGTGCTTCCGATAGCATAGTAGCCTCACACTATATATATATAGCACTCAAGTTAAAAAGTTAGGTCCCAATCCAACGAAAGTGAATGGTCACCAGCACCTAGCAATTAAAAGAGAACCTCTCAACCACCATTAATAAATTGCTTAAATAGTGCGCATTTCCCATTTCAAACTTCTAAAAATGTGAGTTTTAAGTTACTAAAAAATCTCTTTGCACTTTATCTTCTCCCTCAATTATTTCTCTCTCTGAAAAATTTTTAACTTTTCGATTTATCTCTTCTAAAAGACTAATATTGAAAATATACATTCTACGTTCCAATTTATTTCTAATATTCCTTATTAGAGATAAAATCTATTAATTAATTCTATTATTTCTATAAAATTACTATTTTGCCCTTTCAATTATACCATCCACTATCACAGACTTTCTTATTTGCCCTTAAAATCAGGGGCACAAAAAGTATTTTGGCTTTTGGTCTTTTTCAATATCCCCCTCTACTGTCACCAATATTTTTTATTTACCCTTAGTTAAGGGCAAAATTAGTATTTTAATTTTTTTTAACTGTGGTAGATATTTAACTCACGTTTAATCCAAGTTAACTTAATAAGAGATAACTGCGGGAGTATTTTGCAATAACGGTGGAGTATATGAGGAGTATTTTAGAAAGAAAAAAAAAAGTTAGAGTAAATCGAGATATTTTCGGATGTATGAGGAGTATATAAGTAATTATCTCTTTTTTATTTTACTAATGCTATTAGAATTAATAGTTTCTCAAGTAATTTTGTTCAATTTATATGAATAAAATCTTGTAGCTTATCATTTTGTTTCGCGAAAATTATATATATTTCGCATATACTCAAATAATTTAACATATTCGTAAACCATGAATCGACCAAAAAAATTTAAAAAATTCGCAGCTAAAAAATTAGTGAGACTTGTTGAAAAATAAGAAAGGATTGAGCTGCAAATATACAAATAACCCAGATGAATCCAAAGATTCATTTCTAACAATTAATATGGGGAAAAAAAAAAGTGAAACTTTTGAAGTTGATATTTACAAATTCTATTTTACTCGTGGCAGATCGAGTTTTCATAATTATTCCTGCAAAAATAATAATAAATAGTGGCTAGGGTCACGGCTAATATACTATTATGAGTATATTGGAGTTAAATCTCATAAGTTGTTTTTTATGATGAAGCTTCCGAATCGACGATCCACTCAGTTAAATATGATCTAGAGTATTTGAAACTTGTAGTAAATAAATTTCATAAATTTTTGAAATCATAATAAAGTCGATCAAGTGGGCAAAAATGAAGCGGTCAAAATCGAGCAGCGTCTGAAAAAAGATGATCGGATCCTTCAATTCAAGATAGGAGTTATTGATCTTTATCTATGTAGTGAATAGAATTTTCTATCAACAATTCAACAAATTTCGATTCTTTTACACCGCTAAACTAACAAGTACTATTCCATGCCGGCCGTTAAAAATTATCAAATTTGTGGCCTCTTGATCGTAAGGTAAATGATGTCGAAAAATTATAAAATTTTATTTCTACAAGTTTTAAATGTTGTAAATAACATTTAACGGTGTGGATCGTCGATTCAGAAGCTCTATCATCAAAAACAACTTATGAGTACGAGGACGATCGTACTCATAATAATATAGTAACCACAATTTAATGCTTTATTAGAGAAAAATGAGTGAATACAATTAACAGTAATTGTTATGTTCCTATCAAAAAAAAGCCTTCATCAAGGGCTAATATTAACTTTTCTAAAAGTTTAGGGGCTAGTGGAGAAATTTTCTCACAAAACAACAAGGATAAGGAGGTTCTCCAACTAAAAGAGAGTTTAATTTAATTAGTTGTAAACTATGTCAATTAACCACTCTTTTACTTTGTGACTATTTTTCCCATTTTTGTATACACAATTAATTCCACCTTTTTAAAGTCTCTCTCTCTCTCTATGTTCAAAGACCACCACTAATTAACATGGAAATTTTATCTTTTGATTTAGATTGAAACAATATACACCAATTAAATTCACACATGTGTAGGTATTTGACTAAGTCCATGAATTAACATTGACCAACACCACAAGTCCAACCCAACATGGGCACCACACAAAATAATTTCTTCTTAGTTAAGTTAATTTAAGAGGGAAACTTCAATTTGCCCCTGTGGTTTAGAAAAGATAAAAGTATATATACGCACTGCAAAAAGTGTTACATTTAAGGACGCTCTTTTTTTTTACTTAACAATACTTAAAAGCATCCCAATATATTTCAACGTCACTTTTGAAAGCGTCGGTCAAAGTGTCGGTAAATGAAGAGTCGCCACGTATATATTGACGTTTATACCAAGCGTCGGTAAAATACATTCTAACGCTTTAAAGCGTCAGGATATAGTCCGGATTTTTTAAATCCTGACGCTTTAAAAGGGTCGAAAAATTAAAAATAATAGTAAAATTTATCATCATTTAATAAATTATTTGATATCATATAACGACGCTTTTTGAAGCGTTGGTATTTTTTATATTGTAAAAACGTTTGGAGACGCTTTCCCTAAGCGTCGTATAAAAAGCATCCATATATTAACTTTTTTTTTGTAGAGCGTGTATAACCTATTTGAATTATAGATTATTTGAATTTTAGTGTCGAACTTTTTAATTTGTTTGATTTGAATCAGTCAATATCATTGTGACTTTAAAATTTGAACTACTGCATGCAATTCTCGCGGTTACAAGTTCATTAAACTAATTAAGTAACTAGTTCTCAAAATGATTTATAATTCAAATAAATTATATTTTTATCTTTATAAAATCTCATAAAATATAAGATAATAAAGTGATATACATGACCTATAAATCACTGAATCAAAATATATATGTATGTGTTATTTTACTCACTTTTAGTTTTGCACTTTGTCATTTTCTAGTTCATAAAATATATTAAAAGTAAAATTATTGACCAAGTAGTAGTAAAATAAAAATGCGCTAAACCACAGGTAATGATGATTAAAGTTAATCCTCAATATAACTACTAATTAATGCTTTTGAGTCTGTGTTCGCAGGTCTTAATCTCTCACCTAAAACAGTAGTTGCAACAACCATCGAATGCTTGGCTTTATCTTAATTTGACTACGCTTTTTTTAGATTTTAATGAGTTGTTAATAATATAATAAGTAGGATTAATTTTATAACCATTTACTATGTCTCTATTATTTTTATAATATTTATTACTTTTATTTCTTTCGTCCTTTTTGGTTTGTTTAATTTACTCATACAGTTTTTTTTCCCTTTTCCAATAGAGGCATGGTGCCTTCCATGTAAATATTACGTTTACATGCCCTAATAATAATAATAATAATAATAATAATAATAATAATAATAATAATGTTTTGATATTTTTATGGCTTGATTTTTTTGTAGTGCGGGAACAAATCCAACTTAGAAACAAATAATTAAGGGTTATCTGCATACATGTCCCTACATAGTAAATTACGGATATAATCCTGCAAAATCGAAATTTTTATAAATTGTTCCTACAAAAGTCCAAACTTATGCAGATATGTCTCTGCCGTCATCAACCGTTAGTGAGATATAGTTAACTACAGTTAAACTACTTAACCATGTTTAGTTAATTGTGTGAATTGACTATTTTGCCTCTATTTTTGTGAGGATATTTTTACAATTGTTTATCAGTTCGGGCTTTTAGAGAGATATATTTGTAAGGAAAAAAATATTATTTCACGCTTCAACTGTTAAAAAATTAACAGTTCACTAACGGATGATGACCGCAGGGACATATCTGCATAACTTTGGATTTTTACAGGGACAACTTATAGAATTTCAATTTTGTAGGAATATATTCGTAGTTTACTATGTTTGCAGGGACGTATATGCAAATAACCTAATAATTAAATTCGGATTGATCATAGAGTTATAAAGCAATATTGCATCGTTCGCTGAATTTTTTTTTCTCTCGCTACTGCCACCGCCTCACAGCCGTCGGCCCCATTCGCACCATGAACGTACATGCTAAGAAAGTTTTTTCGACCAAGTGTTTTCGACCAACAATGACCGCCCTCCTTGTCACCTTCATTTTTATCTCCCACAAAACTCAGAACAGTCACGATGATAGCATGTTTGTTTCAACATAAGTAGACTTGGAGTGGAAGTGGACTTTGGGTTGAAGTGGAGTTGGGGTGAAAATTAGTTAACTCTTGTTTGTTTAGCGTGGAAGTGCGATTCTGAGTTCATATTTGTTTGGTAGGAAGTAGATGACGTAAAAGTGTAGGCTCTCCACCCCAGATACTTACCTCCAAAATAATATTATTATCTATTTTGTAACTTATAGTGATTAATAAATTAAAATAAATAAAAATTAATATAATTATATATGTATATAATTATATATATGTATATTTATTATAAAATAAAATTTTAAAAAATTATATTATTTCTTTATATATAAATTATAATAATGCAACAAATAAAATTCTAAAGTTAAAAAATTATTAAAATTTAACAAATTTATTTTTTATTATTTCTAAATATACAAATTAAACAAAAAAAATATTAAAACTTACCTAATCAAATTTGATCATATTTTAGAAGAGGTAACCCTAACATATTAATCCATTCTTACCTTTTTGCACTTCACCGTAATTGACTTCGCCCCATGGGAGGGCAAAGTCAAGTTCATTAGTTTAGGTGAACTGGACTTTCGGGCGTAATAAAGTTACGGTGAACCAAACAACGGAAGTGGTCAGTTTTCACCGAAAATCACTTTCCTCGTCCCACTTCCACCTCACTTCAGGCAAAACAAACAGACCAGTGTTGGTCAAGTTCGTCATCTTTCTCTCACTCGTGAGCAACACCGACGACAGATATATGAATTCGCGAGGAAGCAGAGGAAGAGGAAGTATATATATAGTGTTTAAGCTATGAGAGTATTTTAATCAATTTTTAAAAATTTTAACCCGAATCTACAAAAAAAAAATTAAAAAAAATATAGTGATTCATTTTTACAAAAGCGCAAAGTTAGTAGAGTTTTTTTTTCCAAAAAAGCCTCATTTTATTTTCCTATATATAAAGTTATAAAATTAATAAACACACATCTCATCTATTTACAAGTAAATAAATTACCTTTACCTCTAGCATCAAAAAAAAAAAAAAAGCTTCCATCAAAGAGAGAGAACAAAACTTGCAAACCAACCGTTATATTTTAAAAACTTCGTGTTTTCGAACTCAATTAATCTTTTATTACGATACCATATAAAATAACTAATGTCTCTAAAAATTTAAACGATTAAAAAAAATATTTATATATATATATTTATATTTGGCATAACCAACCAAAAAGATAAACATGGGCAGTGAAATGTCAATTTCCATGAAAACAAAAGAATGAAAATTAAGTTAGCTTTTCCCAAAAGGCAAAACCCTAAAAAGAGGAATAAATAATTGCACCATAGACATACAACATATGTTCATAATTGTATCATATTCCTAGCATCCCCCCACTTTACCTTTTCCACAACTTTGACAGATTCCAACTTAGAACTTTTTTATAACCTATCCCTCTAGAGTTTTAAAATTTGCTAAATGACCCTTGCAAAATAATATTTGTAAAACTAATCTTTTTTTTTTTTTGCCATGTAAGGCGGGGAAATTTTTTTATAAAAGCGGTGAATCGTTCACCTAATATAATTACTGGAGACGGTGAATATTGGTTCACCGTCTTTTACTTATTTAATATTTTTTTTATATCTCATATATAATTTGAATAATCAGATAAAAATTATACCAAATCATATACAATCTTAACAACTTGAAAATCCTAATAATATATCCATACAATTCTAATATAAAAATTACAACAAATCTTGTATAATCTTGAAAATTTTAGTAATTTATTCATACAATTCTAGCAATCAAATAAAAATTTCATACTAAAAATAATTTTTAGAATGTTAGGATTGTATGGATAGATTATTAGGATTTTTAAATTGTTAAAATTATATGTGATTTATTATAATTTTTATTTAATTGTTTAGATTGTTAGTTTTACAAATATAATTTTGAGAGGATTATTTCACAAATTTTAAAATTCTAGAGGGTTAGTTTATAAAAAAGTCCTCCCACTTACACCAACCTCACCTCTCAACCCACTAATAGATGTTTGATTGGTTTCTCAAAAATAGCATAAAAAATTATTTTTTTAATAAAATATTTTTAAAAAATTTAATTTCTTTTTAGAATTTTATCTCTCGGAATAAAAATTTCAAAAAATAAAAATACTGCTTTTTCATAAAATATAGAAAATAAAAAATTATTTTTTTAGAAATTAGATTACTGAAAAATATTTTTTCAGCAATAAACTATTTTCTAAAATATTTTTTGAAAACCCAAACATCACTAATAAAGTAGTAATAAAATGGAAGGTTTAATTACACCCTACTGTATTATATTTTAATATTATTTTTATCTGTCATATTATACAATTTTATTTTCAAAAATACTATTGTATTATTATTTAGGGTATTTAGTTTTATTTATTTTTCTCTATTGTACTATTCTTTTCATAGTTATTACTTAAAAAAAAAAAAAGTTCTTGTTAATCTTTACATTATTAGTAAATGATTTATGATATTAGACATAATCTAACAATTGTATTAAATGACACTAATTAAATAGTATGCAAAAATAGAAAATAAATATTCATAATAGACTCATTAAAAATTTTAATCAATTTATTTTAACTATTTTTTAGTTATTTTATGCACTTTGTCATTTTTTATAAGTTTGAACCAGTTATTTTAACAATTTTTATTTAAAATTACAAATGTATATATTTAAAGAAAAGATAATTAAGAACATATTTGGATGCATAATTATACTTTCTATTTGTTTAAAAACTTTTATAACCTTTAATTTAATGGATGAATTAAGTAGACAAGTAGTAATAAAACATATTAATCCAAACAACACCACTCCCAAGAAATAATTAAAAACCATTTTAAATGCATAAATATATTCCATTTATTTACTTAAAAACTATATAATATTTAACACATATAAGAAGAGTATACTTAATTAAGTAGCAAAAAGTATATATTATTTTAACTTTCAAATTATATTTTTAAAAATAAGAGAAATTATATTACAAATTAAATATTCTACAAACTAAATCAAATTTCTCAAATCAATTAAATTACATAAAAATGATAATTAAAAAAAAAAAAAAAAGATGAGCAACAAATTGGGTAATATGATTTATAAGTTGCAAATATTCCATTATAAATAAAGAATATATACACATGCCATGACACAAAAGTGACCCACTTTTGCTTACATTCTTTATACAAAATTCGAGGCCAAATTTTGGACACATTAAAAAAAAATAAAAAGAAAAATAAAAACTCCTTAATTACCAAAAAAAACGACCAAAAACAAAAAAAAAACTAAAAAACAAAAAAAAACCTCATCTCTCTTTCTCTCTCTCTCTCTCTCTTATTCCACATTTTTTTTTACAAGAAAAAACTTTTTACATAAAAAAAGAAACAAAAGAGATCTCTCTTCTTAATTTCCCCTCTCCCTCTAAAATCTCAAATTTGGAGTCAAAATTCCTCTTAAATTCCCTTGCCCAAGTAAATCTTAATCCAAATTAAGTTTTTAACTTGGGTTGGTTTTTTCCTTTTTTTTTCCTACTTTTGGGTTATTGTTGATAATTTGCATATATTCGTATGTGCATATTAATATTATTATTATTATTATTATTATTAGATGCGGCGCTTGTTTTGTTTCTGTTTTCCAAATAAACAATATTTATTATCCCGCGACTGCGGTGATGCCGCGGGAGCGGCGGCCCCCGCAGTCGAAGCCCTCGACGCGGACGGCGGCGGGGGCGAGGCCAAACTTGGTGCGGACGCACCCCTTCCGCGGGGACGGCGGCTGAACCGGGTTCGGGCCCGGCCCGGTCGGGCCGGCCTCGCCGAACCGGGCGTCGCGGACCAGCGGGTTCGTGGACCGGGTCGGTGGCGACCCGCAGAAGAACGGCGGAGATGATGCCACGTTGCTCTGATCGCCTCCCTACATCAAAAGATTATATTTATTGTTAGCAAACGGATAAGATATATATATATATATATTTTTTTCAGAAAAAATTTCTTATACCCCGTTTATATAGTTTCACTATTTTTTTCATTTTATTTTTTTTATTAAATCAGAAAAAAAAACTAAAAATACTAAAGTAAATATTCGATAAAATTAAATAGAATAATTAAACTTTTTTATATATAATTTAATAAAATATTAAAAAATAAAATAGAATGAAATTACACGTAGGAGTGGTTTTTGAAATTTACGCCCCCTTTTTTTTTTTTAAGGAAAAAAGGTGCAAGAATCCAACTAAATCCACAAAAAACAAATCATTTAAATGAAAATAAAAATAACAAAAATAAGAGAGATGTTTTTTTCTAAAATTACAAGAACATGATAACTTTTTAAATAAAAATTTGAACTTAGTTTCTCTTTCTTTTCTTTTTTTTTTTGGGGTACATATATCAAAAAATTAGAAAAAGAAAAAAATAAATTTTTTTTTTAAAAAAATCTCACCTTGGTTAGAAATAAGTCAAGTAGCTCGGCACCTGCTTTGGGTTCACTCAGATCCGCTTGATGACTAAAAATTAGAAAAAAAAAAAAAAAAGATAAAGAAAAAATAAAATTATAATTAGGAAGAGAAAAAAAAAAAAAAAAAAAAGAAGTTAATTTAATAAGGGGGAAAAAAAGAGGGGGAAAAATGAAATGGAAAAAGTTGGGGGGCTGGGGGAAATTACCTAACGTGCCAGCGGAGGGGTCGGACCGGGTCGACGGGGAGAGCGGTCCGAGCCGGCGCGGTTTGGGGCAGAAAACCGGGCTGCGCCGGTCCGGTCCGGCCGGTGGGGCCCGCACCTCCTCGCACGTGGCGAACGCGCTCTGCTGCATCGCGTGGTAGTAGTGATTCATCTCCTCCACTAAATAAATCAATCAATAATAATAATAACACCTACACAAAAAAAAAAAAAAAAAAAAAATATTTAATACTTCTAATTTATTTTGAGAGCAAAAAAAAAAAATTATTAGAACCTCTAACAGATCTGGGAGAAAAAAACACAAAACAAATTTGAGTTTATTTAAGCAGAAAAACTAAGTTTAAGATGAATCACAAAAATAAAAATTAAAAAAAATTAAAAAAAAATGTTTCTTCTCTCACCTTATATTTTTATATATATACTTTATTATTTCTCCCAAAAACCCAATTTTTATCTTTGATGAAGCGGTAAAAATCCGGTTTTTAATGGTTTTTAAGAACCCAAAATGAAAAAAAAAATCCTATTTTTAATTGCTTTTAAGAACCCAAAGAAACACTAAGTTAAAGACATATCACACCAAAGCACAAAAAAGAAAAAGGGAAAAAAAGGGAAAAGAAAAGAAAAAGGTGTATAATAATTCAAAAGGAAAAATAAAGCTCTCACCTTTATCTACCTCCTCTCCCTCTGCAAATCTCTCTCTCTCTCTCTCTCTCTCTCTCTCTAAAAAGAGATGAGAATTGAGAGGATTATTATTATTAAAACAAATAGTAATAAAAGGAAAAAAAGAAGAGAGAGAGAGAGAGAGAGAGAGAGGAGGAGAAGGAGATGAGGGGTGGAGGTGAGAGGATTTATAGAGGAGTGGTGTGTGGTGAGGGTATGGGGTGTGAACTATCCACACCCTGTAATTATTATTTTATTTTATTCATTTATTTCTTTATTTGTTCTAATTTTATTATTATTATTATTATTATTAAAATAAAAAAATGTCTTAATAAAAAAAAAAAGGGAAAGAAAAGTAGTTGGAATTGTTTATTCCTTCACGTTTGTAGTCACCCCCCCTACTGACATAGGAATAGAAAGTAGAAAAAAATTTTAGTACTCAAATTATACGTTACAATGAAATTAGTGTCTGACATGACACTTTTAAATATTGATGTAAATAACAAAAAAAATATTGGTGGCCAAAATATAAATATTTTTAAAATTATTACTATATGTGTGATCGTTATATGTAGGACCATCTCTATGTTTGGCACTTTCTTCTTCAACGATCTGTGACGATCGTAGTCTTTTACGGTTTCGATGCTGTCGAATCCTAAATCGGTCGATAGAGAAAGAAAGGTTGTGATCAATTTTTATTTTTTAATTTTTTTATTTATAATCGGGCGAGTAGTTATGTAGGATTGGTTAAGTAGATAAATTTTTTATTTTTAGTTAAATTGACTTTATATTTAAAGCTTAGTATATTTTTTTAAAAAAATTTAATATAAATAGAACATTTATACAAAAATGTTTTCAAAAAATATATCAATATAATCTAATTTTATTGTAGTGTTAATTTAATTAATTTTAAAATTTAGCCCATTTATAATGATAATTAAATTTATTGTTTAATTTAATATATATTTGAATTTGACAACTGTGATTGTAACTTGTTGCAGTTGAGAAGAGCAACATTAAAATAAAAATAAATTTACCTCCTTTGAAATACTTTAATCGAAAATATATTATTTTTTCTACATTCACTACTCTACAGTTAAATGATAAAGTTTTATAAATTCACTTATTAATCACATGTAGTTAAAGGAATTATTTATACATATAATAAATTTTATTATATTCAACTAAAAAAGATGTATTATAATTATTATTGCTATATAATATTTTTTAGTTTCGCACTTTTCACTTTATTTTTTTTTTTGTTATTTTTTTCACTATTTTTTTAATTTATTAAAGGGAATATTCGATAAACTATAGAAAAAGTATTTTTGAAATTTATTATATATGATTTAACGAAAAATTAACAAAGAGACCGATAAAAAAGAAAAATAAAAGCTATATGATCTTGAATTAATACACTTCAAATTATATAATATTAAAATAAAAAAGTACAAAATTACAAGTGATATTTGAAGTTTACGCTATATAAATTGATAAGCTATTCGTCATTTTACTTTGCATTCGTAACAAATACAAATTAAAATAATGGAATAATTTTAAACAAACCCCCTGTGGTTTCTAACTTTTCACTTTAGTATTCGTGGTTTAAAGTGTATTAATTTGTCCTCATGTGGTTTTGTTCTTTTCTTTTTATTATTAATTTTATTATTATTTTTTAAAATCAATGACAAAGTTAAAATTAAAAGGGTACTAGAGTAAATATTCGATAAATTTATATGGATATTTGAAATTTTTGGTATATAATTTAACGAAATATTAAGAAAAAAATTTCGAAAAGATGAAAACAAAACCACCTGAGGGGAGGGGGGGGGGGGGAATTGATATATTTTTAACCACAGAGTACCAAATTGAAAAGTTGTGAAACCACAGGGGAGTTTTTAAAGTTTTTCCTAAAAATAATTGGTTACTTTACAAAAATATTCAATATATATATATATATATATATATATATATATATATATATATATATATATATATATATAGAATTTGGAATACTATTAGTAGTAAAACGTCTTTTTTACTACTAAGTTTTTAACCTTGATGAAAATTTGTAGCGTCGGGATGATATTAGGTAGTTAGCGTTGATTGGTATCCCTAGGGTTGAGTGGTACCCAATGGGTTATAGTATTTAATCCAATGGTTAGAAATAATGATAAGAGGCGATCCAAGGGTTAAAAAGCGATAGCAATGAGATTTTGCTACTAATAGTAGTCCAACTATATATATATATATATATATATATATATATATATATATATATATATAGAGTAAGACTACTATGCACGGAGGCTTCCGTCGTTCGATGTTGTGGCTTAGAATCGTCGATCATTCAGTTAAATTTGATCTAGAGTATTTGAAGTACCTAGAAAATAAATTTTGCGACTTTTCAATATTATTTGCCTAGCGAACGAAGGGCTAAAAATCAACGGCTCAAAATAAAAATCTTACAAAACGCGATAATATAGCATTAAAAATTTAGATCAAAGATATTGATCTTGTTTTATATAGTATAAAGAATTTTCTATCAAAATTTCATGTAATTTGGATATTCTACAGTTAAACTTTCAAACGGCTCACTATGACCATTAAAATTATTTGATTTTGTGCCCCTTCGATCACTAGGCAAATGATATCGAAAAATTATAAAATTTATTTTCTAGATACTGCAAATACTCTAGATCAAGTTTAACGGAAAATCGACGATTCGAAAGCGTCATCGAAAACGACGTGGAAGCACGAAAGGCTCCGTCGATAGATAAGTAGCCTCACATATATATATATATATATATATATATATATATATATATATATATATATATATATATATATTATTTTGAGGGCCTAAATGTGAGAAAAATAATGCTTAAATAAAGAAAATAAAACTTAAAAATAAATTTATTTATTTAAATTAGAAGGGGATAAATCATAAATATATATCCAACGGAAACAGAGGCGGAGAAAGGGAAGCGTGTTTGACGAGTCCACCTCTTTTTTTCTTTTTCTTTTTTGGGTGGTAGTCCGTTTCTTTAGATTTTCTTTTTCTATTTTTATTTATCTTTTTCTTAATTATTACTTAATATTTAAACAAATATTTAATTAATTAATTAATTTATTTATTTATTTATTTATATCATGTTCGACCTACTCAAATGCCGCGAAGTACGGACGCATGCTATTGGTTGTGGTAGTTGATGCTTCGTGAGAGAATTTTTTTTATTGTCCCCAAAGATATTTTTGCGTCTTAGTCCCTGCAATACTCCTATATTATGTATCAGCTTTTTATATTTTTTCTTCTAGTAAAACTTTAAATACCACTCATGTAATTTCCTTTTTTTATTTTAGCACGTTATAGTTTAAAATATATCAATTTCTTATTCCGTAATTTTATTTTTTTCTTTTTAGTATCCCCTCCGCTAATTTTTTTTATTAAATGAGTAACAAAATTAAAACTAAAATATATTATAGTGAATATTCGATAAATCTATGTTGAATATCTGAAAAAATTTTCGTATATAATTTAACGAAATATAATTAACAGAGGAGCTAACGAAAAAAAAAAATATTTATTTGAGAGTCTAAATTCAAAAACATTTTATTTTAATTTTTACATGCAATAAAATTATTATTTGTACCTTATTTATCTTTTCCATTTACCGGTCCAATTTCTAGACAATAAATAATATTTAGGATCAAAAACAAATTTTTTTAAAAAATATTGAGGTCGTCAAACGTAAAATTTAAAAAATTCGAGGTCCAAATCTTGGGTGTAAAATAATAAAATATATTAAAAAAAGAAAAGCAAGGCTAATTTATTGCACATGTGTGACCAGCTACGCTACTCGAACCATGCATTTAATTAAAGCAACAAAAATAAATGACACGAATATTTATGCACCTAAAAGAATTAAATTAAGTACACTTGTTATTATATGCTAATTAAAGGCTTAATTATTATTATTATTATTAACTAGGAATCTAAGTACCTGGTCACTGGTCAGTGAATTAATCTTATGATTCGGATTAGATCCAAATTTTTCTCGATTTGGGTAAGAAATTCAATCCAAATTTGGTTGCTTATCGGGTCGGGTTTCATCAGTCAATGAGATCCGATTATTATATAATTAAGGCACCCTTAATTTTTCCCTCATTCGCACTCATACTTTAATTTTTATTTTTTTTTTATTTTTTTTTTTTTGACATGAGAACTGTTTATGAAAAACATATTTTCAATTTTCTATTTGTTGGTTTTAAGAAAAAGTAAATGTTTTGAAACATTTTGTTTTTGCATATTTAACAGAAAACTAGTATTTTTTTTTTTTAAGAAAAAACTAATACTAGTTTTTATTAGGGGCGATTGCTTATATACTCCTGAAAAATTTTCGGCTTTCCGATTTACCCCTCTTAGAAGGCTATTATTGAAAATACCCTTACTACGTTCTAATCTATTTCTAATATACCTCTAGAGTTAAAATCTGTTAATTAACTCTGTTATCTTTGTAAAATTACTATTTTGCCCTTTCAAATATACCCTTCCACTATCACTGTCTTTCTTATTTGCCCTTAAAGTTAGGGGCACAAAATATATTTTGACTTTTGATCTTTTCTAATATATCCCTCTATTGTCATCAATATTTTTTATTTGCCTTTAAGCTAAGGGCAAAATTGGCATTTTAATTTTTTAAGCGTGGTAGATATTTAACTCACGTTTAACCCAAGTCAACTTAGGAGATAACCAAGGAGTATTTTGTAATAACGGTGGAACATATTGGGGGTATTTTAGAAAGAAAAAAAAAAGTAGGAATAAATTCGATTTTTTCAAGCATATGAGGGGTATATAGACAATTATCCCTTTTATTATGACTCGATTTAATCAGCCTCAAGATGCTGATATTTTTAAGCCAAGAAATACCTCCCCGGCAGCACCTACATAAATAAGTTGAACTCGTGACTTCTAGTTTTGATACTATTTGTCGAATCATTTTACGCTAACCATTAATCCCAAAAATTCGAACTGTTCGAAAGATGTAACGAATTCACTTAAAGCGTACAGATACAGTGTCTGTAGATATTTCTATTGTAACCCGACTCAACCAGTCTTGCGTCACTTTGAACATGACTCTGCCCAACCCGACCTTCCGCTATTTGAAAATGATACCGTCACTTGATCTTACTACAAAGACAAGGGATCTGGCCTAATACGGTGTTTTATTACTGTGCAATTTCCTTTTGGTGCATTTGTTTTTTTAAGCTTACTTGATTTGATTGCAAAGCACATAATTTGTAAACTAGTTACTTTGTACACCAAGCTTTATATGTAGTCATTAATTATATTTATTATATTAAATTTTAATCTTAAAATAGATAAAAATGTAGGTCATTTTGATTTTTTTGTTCAATCTTTTAATTTATTTAATTTAAGTCATTTTGTGGCTCTTTTGATACGAAATTTAAGTTAATTGCTCATCTTAATAAATTAATAATTGTATAAATTATATAAAATATACTAATTAAATTTATAAAGATAAACGATGCGTTCAAATTCTAAAATTTAAAATTATTAAATGACTCAAACAGATAAACTAAAATATTAAGTAACAAAATTAAAAAAATTTAAAACTTAGACAGTCATATCAAAATGATGGATAGTTAAGATAAGTTCTATACATTTTTTTACTTATAAAATATTATAAGTTAAATATAAATTGTAATGTAAATTAATAAATTTTAAATTTTAAGACATTACAAATTAAATTAAATAAATATAGAGTGCGATGTACGGTGCATCTGGTGCGTGTAGTAACTTTTACATAAATGTGAATCAAGTAGGATTGACTTGAACCTCGATCTTAATCGTCAAATTTAATTTTTCTCAAATAGAAAACGCAAATTGAAAATTTCATTTTAAATCAAAAATTAAATTATCAAAATTAGAATTTAGATTCAAATTTAAAAGTTGAAATTAAGTTTCAGAATCAAAATTCTACATTGCAACACCAAATTCAAAAATCAAATTTAAATTCAATTATGTAATTTGATAAATAACAAAATTAAATTTACAGGGGACTAATATATTTGGTGCATGCTATTAAATTTTTTTAATATTATGCAGTTGACTAATTTAAGTCGGTAACTATTTAAAAACATTTACTTTTTCTAATTTGGAAAAATTAAAAGTTTGGAGGACCTATTTAGTAATCGAAAAAGTTTGGGGGCCTTTGGACAATTTTCGATTTAATAGTAATAATAATAATAATAATAATAATCACGTGGTGATGCGCTGGATTCCACTCGTCCCAAATCCTATTTAAAAATTTATTATGAATTTTATTTATTTATAGAAATGTAAAAATGCATGGATACCCCTCAGCTATACGAAATTTTAAAACAATCCTCTACTGTACTTCCCTATTTTGTTTGTTTGATAAAAACCCCTCACACCTTTTTTTTTTTTTTTTCTTTTTTCTCAGGACAAAATTTTAATGAGATTAGCCAAATAAATTATAGATTCTACGAAAATATTATGATTTTTGTAAGAATAATATATGAAAATTAAATTTTTTAAAGGTATATATATAATTCACTATATTGTAGGGACTTGTAATAGTTGAGTCGTCTATTTCAAAATAAATTATAGTTGGGGGTCTACATACATTTTTGACCCCCCCAAAAAAGAGAATAAAATGAGATAAAATAAAAAATTAAAATATAATAAATAAATGTGATCAAAATGCGTTGGCCAGTGCTTTGTCGGGGCCCCGGTCAAAGGTCAAATCACACGAAAATGACGTTCCCTAGATTCTCTACAATCACAGATGTACAAATTTACTACGACTGCACACGTGGCTAAACTCCATTTGTTGCTTAATAATGAAAATCAAGTAGGGCGATTAGGGAGGTAAACGGATCGTAATGGGTGGAGCTCACCTTTCGACCCGCTCCGAATAAAGCGATAGATAGAAAACAAAATAATATAAAAAAATTAGAATAATTATCTATATATTCATCGTATGTTTGAAAATATTCGATTTACGTCTATTTTTTTTTTTTCTAAAATATTCTTTATATGTTACTATTTTTAGAAAAATACCCATATAGTTATTTTCTATTAAATTAACTTGGGTTAAACATGAGTTAAATATTTACCACAGTTAAAAAAATTAAAATACTAATTTTGTCTTTAACTTAAGAGCAAATAAAAAATATTGCTGACGATAAAGAGGTATATTAGAAAAGACAAAAAATCAAAATATTTTTTGTGCCCTTGACTTTAGGAGCAAGGAAGGGTATATTTGAAAGGGCAAATTAGTAACTTTAAAGAAATAATAGAGTTAATTAACATATTTTAACTCGAGGGTATATTAGAAATATGTTGGAACGTGAAAAGGGTATTTTCAATATTAGCCTTCTAAAATGGGTAAATCGAAAAGTCGGAAACTTTTTAGGGATATATAAGTAATTGTCTCAAAAAATAAAATTCATTCTCAATCTGTTACGATTTCTTGATTTGTCAAAAATTTACTGTGCTCCGATCTGTCTAGACCGGAGAAGAAATGAGGGCGTGAGGTGGGAGACTCCTTCTGCCTCCGGCTCCGCTACGTTCGCAATCCTAACATAGATCTCAAATCTTGCATATTTGATGTATTTTACAAAACTTACAAAGTTTGCATACCAAAAATTATAAATTTAAAAAAAAAATTATTTCTTATAAATTCAACAAGAAATGTTTATTTATTATTAATTATTGAAATTATTTGATGCCCCTAAAAAAAAGTCTCTAACTCATGGTACATTTTATTCCCTTTATTTAGATGGTACAGATTATATCTATAATATCGAATTTTGATTTTAATTTGGCTTTTTTGCATAAAAAATCTACTTATTTTGGGGTTTTGCAAAACTGTTTCACCTTTTTCGCTTTCAGATTCGGGTCTACTTTTTTCAAGAACCGACCAAAATACCCTTATGCCTTTTCTCTTTCCTCTTTTTTTTTCTCCCGTTCTTTTTTTCTTTTTCTTTCCGAGAGAGCGGCGGAGGCGAAAAGCCACGCCTCCTCGGCCGCGCCCTCGCCCTCGCCATCGCGGCGCGCCTCGCCTCCTCGGCCTCCGCGCGAGCCGAGACACGCCGGCGCCGCGTCATGATCCTCGACGTACGTGGCCGCGGCTCACTCCGCGCCTTCCCCACGTCCTCTACGTCGATCGCGAGGGCTCCGCCACCCAACGTCCGCGACGCCATCGACGACATCTCCCGCTTCTCCGTCTTCGTCCGCATCCTCGGATCCTACGCCGCCGACCCCAACATCTACGACCTCCATTGATCCATAAACGTATACCCCAATTAATCAAGAAGAAGAAGAAGAAGAAGAAAAAAGGAAAAAAAAAAACTCTGAGAAGAAGAAGAAGAAGAAGAAGAAAAATAGGAAAATAGTGTAATAGTGTAAAACAAAGAAAGAAAAAGAAGAGGAAGAGAAGAAAAATTATGCAATTTTGGGCGAAATGGCGCAAAATTGGATAAAATAGTGCAAAATTGTGCAATTTCCACCAAAATTGGCCAGATTTTTCGCCCAATTTTGCACCATTTGTGCAATTTTGCACTCTTTTATCCAATTTTGCACCATTTCGCCCAAAATTGCATAATTTTTCTTCTCTTCCTCTTCTTTCTCTTTCTTTTTTTTACACCATTATACTATTTCTTTAATTTTCCTGTTTCTCTTCTTCTTCTTCTTCTTCTTGTTTCTGCGGCGGTAGCTTTTTTTTTTCCTCTTTTTCTTCTTCTTCTTCTTCTTAAAACAAAGAAGTTAGAAGAAGAGGAAGCGGCGCCGAGGACGCCGGCCTTGACGAGCAGGCTACATGAGCCGAGGTCGAGCTTGGGAAACTGTCGAGGTCGCTTTTTTTTTTTTTTTATAATTTTTTTGGTCACGATCTCTCCCCGCCTCTATCGCACCCAACCTTGTTTGAGTTTTCTCCTCCATCGCCGGTGTGCTTTTCGTCCCGAAAATCACTTGCTCTTCCTCGCCGCGGCGGCGCGAAGGCTAGGCGGTGGAGGAGAATCGGATAAAAAAAAAAAAATAGAATCACGGCGCGGTCGCGGCGAAGGCGGAGACGAAGAGGGCGGGGGTGCACCGGCGAGGACAAGGGCATGAGGAGCAGAGGCGAGGCATGCCGTTTTCTCCTCCGCCTCTGTTCTCCTCCACCTCTGTTGCCTTATTCGTAAAGGAAAAAAAAAAACGAGAGAAAAAAAAAGAGGAGAGTTCGGGTCGAGACAGGGGAGGCGGGCTCGTTGCCGGCGACGTCGCCGGAGCGGGCGAGGGTGTCCGCCTCCGCCTCTGGGAAGAGAAAGGCAAAAAGAACGACAAAAAAAAAGGAGAGAGAAAAAGGTACAAGGGCATTTTGGTCAGTTTGCTAAAAAAACGGACCGAATATGCAAAAACAAAAAAGGTGGCCCGATTTTGCAAAACCCCAAAATAAGTGGATTTTTTATGCAAAAAAGCCTTTTAAATTTAATATTGACAATTTTTAAGTTTAATAAGATGTTATAGTTCGCAAAGTTTAAATTAAGCCATTTTTTCCCGAATAAAATGGACATTTTTAAATCGCATTCACAAAATCAAAATCAAAGCCCTAAGGCGCACCATTCATTGCCATTCATAATGCATAAGTTATTACTAAATAACTGGATCTAATTACATCAAAATTTGGTCAACTGATCATTTATAAACTGCACCGTCAACGTATTAATATTAAGATATAAAAAATGTGGGTGATAAGAAATAATAATAATGAGAAAATCATACGATCAAGTATTAATAATAACTAGTTGGCCCAACCATCTACTCAATGTTTAAGCCTATTATTCTTAATGATCAAGTCTCTTATAAACCCAATGACAAACCCATTCCCACGGATGTGGACTATTGGAGTGTCGTACGTTAAGGCGAGGTCATAGATCACACAATGCCATCATCGAGACTGTTGCGCTCAAATGTACATGCCTGGTGGTGAACCAGCTACGATACCATGTAACGACCGACCCACTAGCAAATAATATTCTTTTGGTGTGCAATGCTATTTGAAAATCATGGCAGGTTATTGTGCCCCAAATCTGGGGTATTGACTATCGTAAATGTCAAGCTAATGTACTTGGTACAAGTTAAAGCATATATTAATAGATTGGTTTGTTATAATTGATGCAATAAGAGGAGGTGTGAATTGGAGTACAAAGTACATTAGTTAAAAACATGTTGAATTACTTTACAATTAATATGTAGTTAAGAGATATTTTGGCTATTGATTAAAGCTGTTATATATTAATCCCGCTTTTATTTTCGCTTTCAGTTATAGTATTTTTATACAGCATTGGGAAAACTAAAGTACTGAAACGCGATTCTCAGCCAAACAGGCTTAAGTTATTAAGGGTAAAAACGTACGTACATAAATTTTCAAAACTATAGATTATTTTAGTTTGGTTATCTAATCCTTCAATTTGTTTGATATTTACAGATTTAATTAGTATACTTTATACATTTCTCGCTTTTATTTTTGCTTCTAGAGCATTGAGAAAATAAAAGTGTATAAATTGATTAATTTCAATATAACACAAAATTGAAACGCGATTTTGAGCCAACCAAGCTTAATTTATCTGATCTGAGTCGGTTAACGACACTCTGACTTTAAAATTTAACTATTCTGAACTATGGGCCATTTTAATTTGACTATAAAAATCTTTCAATATTTTAATATTACTATTATAATTTTAATTTATTTGATCTGAGTGGGCTAACGACACTCTGTGTGAGACCCCAGTTAGTCCTATATATAAGATATAATAGGGCTAAACTCTTAACCCGGCTTAAGCATTTTGGATGGTGGCAAGACCCAAGAGGTTAAGAGAGTTAAGCGTGCTAGTACGGGAGTAGTCCTAGGATGGGTGACCCCGTGGGAAGTTGGGGCGTCACGGATGGTATCGAGCCAATTACCTGGGAAGTGTGAGATGAGTCTCGGCGAGCCAGAGTCCCGGATGACGGGCTAGCGAGACGAGTCTCACATCGCCTGTACTTGTGGTGAGCTGACGAGGACGTCGGGGCTTAAAGGATGGGAGATTGTGAGACCCTAGTCCTATATATAAGATATAATAGCTAAACTCTTAACCCGCCAAGCATTTTGGATGGTGCAAGACAAGTTAAGAGAGTTAAGCGTCTTAGTACGAGTAGTCACAGGATGGGTGACGGGAAGTTGGGGCGTACACTACGAGACTTTAAAATTTAAATATATTATTTATCTTTACATGTTTATATAGTTAGTATACGTAATACAATTTCCGCAACTATAAATTTATTAAAATAAGTAGTTAACATAAATTTTCAAGTTAAACTATCGTTAATTGACTCAAATCAAGAAAATTAAAAGATTGTGTAGTAAATTTTAAAAAGTTTAAAAGTTCAGATAACTTACCTACATATTAACCTTTGTTAATTAAAACAAGGTTTTTTTTTTTTTTTTTTTTGAAAAGCACTATTTAATTAGATATAACTTTATTGGTTAAATAAATATTTCTTAAAGGAAAAAAATTTGTAGAAAAAAGGACATCAACATCATCCAAGGTGGTTTTTTTGTTTGATATATATATATATATATATATATATAGGTTGGATCTAAGCTGTAGCTCATCCATTTGCAACATATTAAAAGTATGAACAATAATTTAAATTTAAAATACAAAAAAAATGAATATATATATATATATAATCTTTGATTGGGGAGTACCAACCAATGACTTGTTTGATTCCCCTCGACGATGGACGGCTAAACTATGCGCACTTGGTTGGTATCTCAGTTGCTGATCACGAGGTCGGAGTTTGGTTTATCAAATTATTTTTATTTGATATTAAATTTTGATAATAGTTGTTTTAAATTTTTTACTTTTAAATATATAGTGTTTTTTTTTTTTTTTTAAAGGCTAGAGAAGTAAAAAATGTTACTATTTTTTTTGAAGGAGTTCTCATGATATTGTCAATGACGTAATTTGTTAAAATGGGA
This sequence comes from Aechmea fasciata, assembly GCA_025177825.1. Taxonomy (NCBI): domain Eukaryota; kingdom Viridiplantae; phylum Streptophyta; class Magnoliopsida; order Poales; family Bromeliaceae; genus Aechmea; species Aechmea fasciata. Next base: position 10,863,507 of record CM045933.1, read on the forward strand.
AAAAAAAAAAAAGAAGAACTATGCGTTATGTTAGTTTCACTTTTTGACGGCAAAACATAATTTGTGAAAATATTGATGGATAGCCTAATTTAATTAACTAAATATTAATATATTGGATTAATTATACTAATGGTTTCTAACTTTTACACTATTTTTCAACCCCAACTTTTTTCTTTTGCAATCAAGTTCCTAATTTTTTGATTTCATTTCAATTAAGTCCGAACCGTTAAATAGCCGTTAAAATTAACTAAAATGCCACGTCACTTTCCACGCCAATAGGCGCCATGTCAAGCTTATGTACACAGCCCCGTACCCAAAAAAGAAGATTGAGGACCAAATTGAAAAATAGTGCAAAGGTTGAAGACCAATAGTATAATTAACCGATTAAATTTATAAATTCAAAAAATTTTAATTTAAGATTTAAATTTTGATTTTCAATTCAAATTTAAATTGGAATTCAAATTTCGATTTTGTATTTAATTTTAAATTTTAAATTTTAAATTCAAATTCACATTTGGAATTCTAAATTCTAGTTTAATTTCAAACTTCGATTTGAAATTTCAAATTCAAAAGTGAATTTGAATTCAAAGTTTAAATTCAAATTTAAAATTGAAATCAATTTTAAATTCAAATTTAAAATTTAAAATCAAAATTTTGAATATGATTTTAAATTTAAATTCATATCTTAAATTTAAATTTTGGTTTCAAAACTTTCATTTTAAATATAAATTGAAATATAAAAATCAAAATCAAAATCAAAATTTTAAGTTTGAATTCAAAATTTAGATTCAATTAAAAATTTAAATTTAAAATTTGAATTTCAATTCAAAATTTTAATTCAATTTTAAATTCAAGTTCAAAATTCTAATTTCTCGTTAGTTTAAAATTTTAATTTTAATATTATTTTTGAATTTAAATTTAAAATTTAAAATTTTATTTTAGGGACTAAAATAAAAAATGTGCAAAATTTAGGAACCTAATTGATATGCAAAAGATTGCCACGTAGGCGCTGACGTGGCGATTTCGTTAAAATTAACGATTTTTTTAACGGTTGGAACATAATTGTAATGAAATCAGGAGATTAGGGACTCAATTAAAAAAAAAAAGGTTGGGGACTAAAGTGAAAATTGGTAAAAATGATGGGGACTAACAGTGTAATTAACCCTTAATATATTATTAATCAAAAGTGACGTAGCAGTGCCATAATTGGTGATGTCACTATAACAAAATTAGGTTATAGGAACATATGTTTATGATACTTTTGTATAAATGTTCTATTTATGTCAAAACTTTAAAAATATATCTACTAATACCTAAATAAAATGTTACTCTATTCAAACCATCCTACCCAGCCCATTCGGCCGGATTACAAATAGAAAAGAAAAAAAAAATTAATTACCATCTCCCTTCTCCTTTTACTCAATCCACTGAAATTCTAGACAAAGAGTCATTTTCTCTTGTCCTCCTCCGCCACCGCAGCCAACGAGGTAAAGTTTCGGCGGTTGTTAAATACTTAAATAAGTGTTAGTAAATTAGGAGTACTCTTTTTTGGTTATAGCGACACTTTTTAATTGTCACTATATACCTAGCGACCCCACAAATAGCAACACTTTTTAAAACTATCGGTAATTTAGCCAGCAGCACTTTTTTTGACTTGTACCGACTTTTAAAAATATCGTTATAGACAATTTTTGTTGTAGTGTGTCAATAATTAAGATGCTACATCAGTTCATATTAGTAATGCGTCGATAGTTATGCAGCTAAATTAAGCTAAACTTAATTGCAACAATTTTAAAAGTTTGAGCCAGAAATTATTATAAATTAAAGTTTGAAAATTAAAGTGTCACTCAGCTCATTTAATTAACAATTTCGGACATTATAATTTAGTATTAAAATTTTATAGACTAGGCGCAAAAAAAAGACTACCAAAAAAAAAATATATATTTTAGCATGAAAACCTTTTAATTATTGTTAAACACATTCAATAATGAGTTTAGATCCTTGTATCTGTAATCTAATGGCACAAATTCGAACTCTTTTATTTTTTATATGTTATCGTTTTATATCAGTAAATTAATATAGCATGGTTCGTTTGATGATATTATCATCGTTGGGGATGCAAATGGATCCGGATTGGTAGAGCTCTAGCTCAGATTCACAACAAATAGGACGACAAGTGAGAATAAAAAATATAAAAAATATATAATGTGACACCCCAATAGTCCCACATCGGATGTGAAAGGGATTGTCATTGGGTTTATAATAAACTTAGACACTAGTAATAATAACTGGGCTTAAGTATTTTGGGCCGGTGGTTGGGCCCAACGAGTTATTGTTGCTAGTGGGCTGGGTCGTTACATTTGGTATCAGAGCCGGTTCATCAGCTGGACATGTGTGGCGAGTCTCTAGAGTGCGGATGACGGGCTAGCGAGACGAGTCTCACATCGCCCAGTGATCGTGGGGTGTGTGTGATTGATTGACGACGAGGACGTCGAGCCTTATGAGAAGTGTCGCGACACGATAGTCCCCATCGGATGTGAAAGGGATTGTCATTGGGTTTATAATAAACTTGACACTAGTAATAATAAGCAAGTATTTTGGGCGGTGGTTGGGCAGTTATTGTTCTTTAGTGAAATTTTGCCCAACGATATATATATTGCTACAAGTAAATAGAGCGGGAGGTGGGAGACTGTATCTTTATTTGAAAATCTATGAGAAATCTGCTCTTGCTTCGACCCGTCCCGAACTGAGTTATAAGTGGGGCAAAAATAAGATTAAAATTAACTCGTCTTATATTGACCCGATCAAACAAAAAATAGGGTAGGAGGTGGCAAACCCCTCCTACCCCTAGATTTGTTCAATTTGTAGATCTCGCAAACAGACGAGTTGAGTAAACCACTAGTGCGTGGGATACTATACACACAAATTTTATATATATATATATATATATATATATATATATATATATATATATATATATATATATATATATATATATATATATATATATATATATATATATATATATATATATATATATATAATTTTTAATACTATTAATTTGTAGTGAAACACCTTTTTAACTATCAAATTTTTAATTAGGTAGTTAGGGTTGAGTGGTCCCTAGGGTTGAGTGGTCACGATGGGTTATAGTATTTAATCCAATGGTTAGAAATAATGATAAGAGGCGATCCAAAGGTTAAAAAGCGGTAGCAACAATGGGATTTTGCTACAAATAGTAGCCGATCCGACTCTCTCTCTCTCTCTCTCTCTCTATATATATATATATATATATGAGATAATTGCCTATATACCCCTCATGCGTCTGAAAATATCCGATCTACCCCTACTTTTTTTTTTCTTTCTAAAATACCCTCATACGTTCCACCGTTATTGCAACATACCCCCGCAATCATCTCGTTAAGTTAATGCGGGTTAAACGTGAGTTAAATATCTACCACAGTTAAAAAAATTAAAATACCAATTTTGCCCTTATCTTATGGGCAAATAAGAAAGGTTGGTGATTGTTGAGGGGTATATTGGAAAAAATCAAAAGTCGAAATACTTTTGTGCCCTTGACTTTAAGGGGAAATAAGAAAGACAATGATGATAGAAGGGTATATTCGAAAATGGCAAAATAGTAATTTTACAAAAATAACAGAGTTACTTAAAAGATTTTAACTCTAAGGGTATATTAGAAATAGGTTGGAACGTAGGAGGGTATTTTTAATATTAGCTTTCTAAGAGGGTAATCGGAAAATCGAAAACTTTTCGGGGTATATAAGCAATTGGCCCTATATATATATATAGAGTCCTACCGCTATGCTATCAATAGTCGAAGCACTCGTGCTAAGTTTAAGTTTTACGTTTCCACCTCTTTGATGATTTTTACCCGTTAGATCATACTATTCAACCAACCACCCACTTAACCCTTGGCCCACATCATCCAAACCGCACATCTCTCAATCCAATGGTCTAAAACTTGGTAGACCAATGACTTGGCTATTAATAGCATAAGTAGCCTAGTTATATATATATATATATATATATATATATATATATATATATATATATATATATATATATATATATATATATATATATATATATATATATATATATATATATATATTATAATGAATACTATTAATAGTAAAACACCTTTTTAACTATCACCTTAACTCCTACTCTAACTCAGGAGGCCGTATTTATGTTGTGAAGCAGGCCGGGCTCTGCCCCCCAGGCTGAAGTATCCTCAATGCAAGTATAAAGATTAATCCAGAATCATTGTAAATAATGATGTTGCACTTAGATCCAAAATGTTAAAAACCTAGAGCAACACTGGATTTTGCTACAAATAGTAGCCCACCCGACTCTTCTCTCTCTATATATATATATATATATATATATATATATATATATATATATATATATATATATATATATATATATATATATAGTAGTACTATATCTTATTATGAGTAGTAGAGCCCTACTACTCATAAGTTGTTTTCGATGATAGAGCTTAGAATCGACGATCCACTCCGTTAAATATGATCTAGAGTATTTAAAACTTCTAGAAAATAAATTTGGTAATTTTTCGAAATCATAATAAAGTCCATCAAATGGGCATAAAATGAAGTGAAATCGAACGACGTCCTAAAAATAGATGATCGGATCCTTCAATTTAAGATCGGAGTTATTGATCTTTATCTAGGTAGTGAATAGAATTTTCTATCAAAAATTCAACCATTTCAATTCTTTTACACCGTTAAACTAGCAAGTATCTCATAGTAGTTAAAAATTGTCAATTTTGTGAGCTTTTGATTGTAAGGTAAATGATTTTGAAAAATTACGAAATTTATTTTCTAGAAGTTTTAAATACTCTAGATCATATTTAATCGAGTGGATCGTCGATTCGGAAGCCCCATCATCAAAAACAACTTATGAGTAGTAAGGGTCTACTACTCATAAGAGTATAGTAGCATATTATATATATATATATATATATATATATATATATATATATATATATATATATATATATATATATATATATATAGAGTTGAACTAGAATACTATCGGTAGTAAACGAGTCATTTTACTACATTTGTTTTCGATGATAGAGCTTCCAAATTGACGATCGCTCAGTTGAACATGATCTATACCATTTGAAATGTTTAGAAATCAAATTTCAAATCTTTTCGACATCATTTGCCCGATGATCAAAGGGTTTCAAAATTTGTAATTTTAATGATCGATAAGCGACGTTTTCTCGTTTAACGGCATAAAGATATCCAAATCAATTGTCTTTTTATTAGAAAATTCTTTAAACTATATAAAACAAGATCTATACTCTTTATCTTGATTACAAGACTCCTATCATTATTTTTTAAAGAGTATTCATTTTACCATTCATTTTTCTCGTCACTTGATGGATAAAAGAACAATATCGAAAGTGCGTGAAATTTGATTTCTAGATAGTTTAAATGGTTTAGATCAAATTTAACGGAACCGATCATCATTTTGGAAGCTCTATCATCGAAAACAAATCGATAGTAAAACGACTCGTTTACTACCGATAGTATTCTAGTTCAACTCTCTCTCTATATATATATATATATATATATATATATATATATATATATATATATATATATATATATATATATATATATATAGAGGAATGAATTAAATTTACTCATAAATTTTTTGGTAACTTACATTTTTACACATATACTCGACTACTCGTTAGTGATTGGGTTGGCTCGGTATGCGAATTACCAGTAAATTTTTTTATTTTTTTATTTTTTTTGGCTCCTATGCTTTTTAAATGTAAAATAAATTTATATAATTTTTAAAAGGACATAATATAATATTTGTGATTACCCGTGGACATCCACTGATTGTTCAAAATATCTATAATTTAATAGATAGCCATCTGTTTTACATATAATTTTTAGAAAAGAAATAATAATAATACCAACAAATTTATGAATAATCCACAGTATGGATAGAGATCGTAAAATCTATCTATTTGCATCTTTATTCAACGTGCAGCTAGAGGAATAAAAATATTAAAACTTTTTTTTTTTTTTTTTTTTTTTAATCGATCTTTTGAATAACAACGTGTTGGCGAGGGTAAGGTACAATAATTTCTCATGGGCAAGGGACAATGGTGAATGCATGGAATAATTTCTCCATGGTTTTAGACAAGAGGAGTGTGTGGTTAGTTAGGTGGAGAGGACAATCATGGGGGAGGTGCTATTGCACAATGCACTTCCAAATTTTGTACTGTATATATAAAATAAATAACATGGAGTTGGCCTAATTTTATGATTGTGACCAAACCTTATGGCCTTGTGAGTTGTGATGTGGATGTTTAGAACTTTTCTTTTTTTTTTTTTTTTTTTTTGCCCTTTTTATAATTTTATGAATTTTTATAATTAGATAAATAATTTTGTAGCTTGTTTTTTTTAGCAAACTAACTATTTTTTTTGCTGACTCGCGCCACTATAAAAAATCTCGCACTTAAGATACTTTAAATAATAATTAGTGCGTAACGACACTAAAGAATAATAACTCGTTGGGTCCAACCATCTACCAAAATGCTTGCCTCGAGTTATTATTATTAGTGTCCAAGTCAAATATAAATCCAAAGACAAACACATTCCCATCCGATGTGGGACTATTGGGGTGTCACAGACTCCCCCCGTTAAGGCTCTGACGTCATCGTCAGTCCAATCACACACACATAGCCCAAGAACACCAGGCGATGTGAGACTCGTCTCGCTAGCCTTGTCATCCAGACCCTAGCTCAGCCGAGACTCGCCACACATGTCTAGTTGGTGAACCGCTCGATACCAAATGTAACGATTTCACTAGAATAATAACTCGTTGGCCCAAACACACGCCCAAAATGCTTGCTTATTATTACTAGTGTCCAAGTCAAATATAAACCTAATGACAAACACATTCCCATCCGATGTGGGACTATTGGGGTGTCACATAGTGACACTTTAAAACGTCGGCAAAAATAATCCCGACGCTTGTAAAAACGTCGAGCAAAAAGTCGTTAAATAAACATGTCGGAATAAATATACCGACGTTTTAATATAGCGTCGGAAAATATTTATAAATAGTTGATAAAAATATGTTTATTGGCGACGCTTAATCATAGTGTCGACAAATGCTAAATATTAAGGACGCTAGAAGAAAACGTCGTCTAAAACATATTTTGTTGAAGCGCGCAATCGGGATGAATTTTTTTAAAAAAATATAAATCGTCAATCGTCTTCAATAAGACAGTAGTTAGTTCACAGTCCCCCTTCTAAAACTCGCACTAAACCGGTGAATCGTCATCCGTTTTTTCTTAAAATGGTGAGACATTTTGCAAGACTCATGACGTGAATTTGAATTAAATAGAAAAAAAATTAATAATATTAGAAGCCTGATACGACTCGAATTTAGAACCTCATACTTTGATACCATATGAAATAATCGTTGTACTGTAAAAGTTTAAATTGTTAGAGAATGATGTTTATATAGTCTTATATTTAACAGAGTTGGCGAAAGAAGGATTAATTTGCCAAAAAGTTTTTCACAGAAATATTTACTTAATTACGAAATTTTATAGGATTATTTGAAAAAAAAAATCCTAGATTTTATAATATTCCAAAGCTTAGCTCTAGGCTCTTACTTGATTAAATGCTATTTTGTACATCATGTGAAAGTGAAACCTCAAATATGATTTAATCTCATATATAGTTTAGACAAATATATCAAGCAGATAATGAAACTAGAAATGGGACAAAATAGACATTTGAACCTCTTTTATTTTATTGAGAGAGAGAGAGAGAGAGATTGATTTAATGAATTAAGCAATTAATTCGGATTTTAAAGATAAGTTTTGTTCCTTAGAATTAAATTATAGAAAAACAAAGCCCCTTTGTAGTATGTATATAGACAAATATTATTGGTGATGAGACATGATGTAGGATGTTCAAACATTTTAAAAACCAAATTTTTTAGTTTTAAAAATTATTTTTTAACCGATCAATCTGCTACAGAATTGAATAATTAAAATAGGAGACAGGTCTTCCGAATTTAAGATAAAAATCATAGATCATAATTTAGAGACTTGAGAAATTCAATCTTAGACCGTATATAGCTACTTTTAATTTTTTTTTAAGTTTAACCCAGAATTACGATTACACGGTAAATCAAGCCAAACAGCCTAGTTACAGCCTTTGCTACCTATGGCTCAACACAACGGAGGGTGCGTTTTGCGATCCAATGGTTAAATACATTATTTTTATAATACAAAAGGACTAAAAATTTTAGGAAAAACTTCAAATGCCCTCCCTGTGGTTTCGCACTTTTTCATTTTAGTACTCTGTGGTTTAAAGTGTATCAAGTTAGTACCCTATGATTTCTCACTTTATCACTTTAGTACCCTGTGGTTTAAAATGTATCAAGTTAGTATTCTGTGGTTTTGAGCTTTATCACTTTAGTATCCTGTGGTTTCATACTTTATCACTTTAGTACCCTGTAGTTTAAAAAACCACAGGGTACTGACTTGATACAAAATTAAAACCACAGAGTACTAAAGTGATAAAGTGCAAAACCACAGGGTACTAATTTGATGCACTTTAAACCACAGGATACTAAAGTGATAAAGTGAGAAACCACAGGGTACTAACTTGATAAATTTTAAACCACAGGATACTAAAGTGAAAAAATTGAAACCACAAGGAGGGTTTTTAAAGTTTTTCCAAAATTTTAAAAGCTACTATAAAATTGCGATGACAATCGTCAGCAGAGAAGCATGTAAATATATATACATCTTTAGTGTGGCTTACGGCCACAACTTGAAAGATTATAATAACTTTTAAAAATTTTGGACCTCTCATAGTGTAAAAAAAGGGCTATATTACCAAAATAAGCCTAAATATATTCATGGGCCGGACCGGGCTAGACTTCAAAAGATGATGGCCCGGGTTTGATCCTGCCCGATCAAACGGACCTTCAGATGGGCTATGCCTTAGCTGTTATTGTGTTGTGCCAAAATTTAAAATAACAAAAAATAGTACCCAAAAATTGCAAAATTATCACAAACTGCTCTGATCCCTTGCATGCACATGTGCTTAGTTCAATTTCTATATATATATATATATAAGGAATTATGTTACTATATCTTATCGATAAGTACCAAGCGCTTAGTACCATCAAGTTTTCGGCCGTTTGATGAAAAAATGTACGGTTAATTAGATGATAGTAGTTATCTAGGGTTGAGTGGTAATTGGTTGAATAGTATAATCTAATCGGTGGAAATGATAAAAGGGTAAATCTAACGGCAGAAAACTCGATAATACCAAGAAATGCTACCAAGTTTTCTGCCGTTAGATCTACCCCCACTATAACAAAAAAGGTCTATAGTGACACTTTTAAATGTAGGTATATGTAAAAAAAATTGCTGCTAGCTAAATTACCGATACTTTTAAAAAGTATTACTAACGGCCTGCGTCTGGTGTAGTAGAGAGTTTTGACAATATTGCACCAAGACAGATGTGGTTCATTAAAAAAACGTCACCATCATTTGGTGAGCAAGGCTACGTTCATAGATTCCAAGTCTAAAATTCCTAACACCCCCCCTCCCCCCCCCCCCCCCCCTCCTAATTTTTGTTTTTGCAAATAGATTTCCAATTGATGAGACATACTCGTCCAGAGATTTTAGAACACCTTTTCCAAAAGAATGCTCTTCGGAGGGCTTCTATACTATGCGAAACCCATTGAGGCGCTTTGAAGATGGATAGATAGAATAAAGTTAAGTTGGTGAGAACCGAGTTGACAAGAGTTAGTCTTCCACCATAGGAAAGTAAGTTAGCTTTCCATCCATCGATTTTGGCGTAAACACGGTTAATAACCAAGTCCTAGTCTTCTTTTCGAAGTCGTTTGGTATGAAGAGGTAAACCTAGGTAGCGGAACGGAAAGAGGCAGACTTTGCATCCAATGATGTTAGCGAGTCTGTTTTCTTTGTGTGGATTCCGACCCAAATAGTACAACTCCGATTTGAATTTGTTAATCTTGAGGCCAGATGCCCATTCGAATATTTTCAGGATAAGCAAAAGGTTTCTCATGTATTATTTTCTCGGCTCACACGGCTCACACAGGAAGAGAGTGTCATCCGCATATTGAATTAGCATTGTCTAAGTATCGGCAAATGGTCCTATGCTATGAAGCAGGTTATTGTCCCTTGCTGCTCCCGTCAGCTCGGCCATATAGTTGACGACCAACAGAAAGAGGTTGGGGTATCGTTTACCAAAATGACTATTTTGGCGTTACAGACACATTGTTGAATCCAGGCCCGCCACTTGTCGTTAAATCCTAGCCATTGCAAGACACATTTCAGGAACGACCACTGTGTCGAGTTCAAAGATGCACTTCCACTGTGTCAGAGTAGTTTTTGGGGCCACATAAAATTTTTTTTTGTTGAATAATTTTGTTCGGTTGGTTGAACTTATTGTTAAATTGTATAACGGCTTGATGGCTTGAGCTTGCCCAACAACAGTCAAAATTTCTCTACACACAAATAAAAAAAATTTAGATTAAATTATAGAAATCGCTCTCAATATTCGTTTTTACACTACTTTTTCTTTCCAACTTTCAAAAATCTATTTTTTGTCCCCTTAAAATTCCAGAAATTTCGTATCTTTTACCAACATACGATTGCGTAGAAATTTAAGAAGATATATAAGGAATTTGGAATCAAATTAATCTATTGTGATAAATTCATATCACACGACATCACGAAAATAAAAGAAAAAAAGACAAATTAATTCGTACCCAAATCCATGATATTTACTATTCATAGTCGACACATGCACCATATATATATATATATATATTAAATTATTTATAGCCGGAGTTCTGATATTTTCCTCGCCAACCAAAACATACAATGATCTTAGTCGATTCTCATATGTTGGAGAGAGAGAGAGAGAGAGATCAGACGAAGAGGCAAAATGAAAGTAAACACGAGAAAATAGTTAACAGATCCCCACAAATTTAGAAAGAAAGAAAGAAAAGGAGAGGCAGATCGAACCGGGTCGAAACCGACATTGAAAACGTAAGGTCACAGCACGATGAATCAGCCCGCTGCAATGCGCGCGACGACAACTACTCGTACACGCCCTTGCCCTCGGGCTTGTAGGCGAGGAAGCTGATGCACTGGACTTGGCGGACGTTGTCGAATCCGATGACACGGACGAAGTAATTGGGATGCTCCTTATTCAGCTCCTCAATCTCCTTCACGACCTGAGTCGCGTCGGTGCACCCGAACATCGGCAGCTTCCACATAGTCCAGTAGCGCCCGTCGTAGTACCCCGGGGATTGGTGGAACTCACGGTAAATAAACCCATTCTGCAATGCACAAAATAATTAGAGTCCGTGGAATACTATCGACAAGACCAAACGTTCTTGCTATCAAATTTTCCACCGCGTTAGATTCACTACAAAAATCTTGCATTTAAGGACACTTTAAATGATATTTAGTGACGCTTTAAAGCGTCGGCAAAATAATCCCGACGCTTGTAAAAACGTCGTGTAAAGAGTCGTTAAATAAGCATGTTGGGATAAATATACCGACGTTTTAATATAGCGTCGGAAAATTTATATAAATATTTGATAAAAATATGTTTATTGGCGACGGTTAATCATAGTGTCGGCAAATGCTAAATATTAAAGACGCTAGAAGAAAACGTCGTTTAAAAAGCGTTCTCTAAAATATATTTTGTTGTAGTGATTTAACCCTTTGACTATTTTCACCCGTTAGATCATACTATTCAACCAATAACTTACTCAATTCTAGGGTGCCCACATAATTCTAACCGTTTATTTTTTCATCAAAGGGCTGAAAACCTAATAGTACCAAATGTTTGGTGCTATTGATAGTATACCGGCCTAGGTCAAATAATTATACATTAGTAAATTAGAATAATCTCAATCTAAAGTGTGCAATGAATTACTAAAATAGTGTCATTATTTCATATTAATACTGCATTGTGGTCATTTTTCTCCAATTTTGTGGCAAAATATTTGGAGCACGTCTCTTGTACTTTCGAAAGGACGAAAACCACCATATTCATAAGTTAATTTCGATGATGGATATCTGATTCGACGATCGTCTCTATTAGTCATGATTTATGCTATCAGAAATATTTAGAAAGAAAATTTTATAATTTTTTGACATTATTTACGAAGTGATCAAAGGGTCTTAAAATTGATTATTTTAATAGCCGATGCGGTACGTTTGTAAGTTCAACAATGTAGAACGATTCAAATTAGGTAAAATTTTAATAAAAAATTTATTTATTATCAAAAGTAAGATCAATACTTCCAATTCGAAATTTAAGTCTTTTATTACTATTTTTTTTGAAATTTTTATTTTCAGCCATTCGTTTTAAGGATACTCGTTCATGAGCCGGCTACTATACTCTTATGAGCCCTTCGTACTCATAAGTTGTTTTCGATGTTGGGTTTTTCGAATCGACGATCCATACTGTTAAACATGATTTAGAGTATTTAAAACTTCTAAAAATAAATTTAATTTTTGAAATCATTATAAAGTGTACCAAGCGGGTATAAAATGAATGGTTAAAATCAAATTTCATCTTAAAAATGGATGATTGGATCCTTCAATTTAAGATAAGAGTTATTGATCTTTATTTAGATAGTGAATAAAGTTTTCTATCAAAACTTCAATCTATTCCGATTCTTTTTCACCGTTAAACTACCAAATATCTCATACTGGCCATTAAAAATTGTCAATTTTCTGAGCTTTTGATGGTAAGTGATATCGAAAAATTATAAAATTTGATTTCTAGAAGTTTTCAATGCTTTAGATAATGTTTAATGGTATAGATCGTTAATTAAGCTCGATCATCAAAAACAACTTATGAGTACGAAGGTGATCGTACTCATAAGAGTATAATAGCCGGACTCATCGTTCATCTGGCAAACAAAATCAAAAAATTATGAAATTTAATTTCTAAATAGTTTCAATACAGTAGATTATGTTTGACAAAATCTATCGCCGAATCGATTGCCCCATTATCAAAAACAACTTACAAGTATAGAAACTTCCGTATAGAAACTTACAAGTATGAAAGCATATATAATAACCTAACAATTTCGTGGCAAATAAAACCTTTTGGCCATAACAATCCTTTTCGCAGCGATTTTTTGTGGTTTTTATCTTTTTCGTAGTGGAAGTATATTTCGACATGTTATTCTCTAAAAAATGGAGCAACCAAAAGATCTTAAAAATGAATGCTAAGATACGCTTAGCTAATGTACATCATCTCTTTATTAAACTCATATATATATATATATATATATATATATATATATATATATATATATATATATATATATATATATATATATATATATATATATATGTGTGTGTGTGTGTGTGTGTTAATTTCTCTTAAAAGTTGATAATATGTAATGTGGGCCATGGTTACTATACTATTATGAGTATTGGAGCACTACTACTCATAAGTTGTTTTCGATGATGGAGCTTCCGAATCGACGATCCACTCCGTTAAATATGATCTAGAATATTTGAAATTTTTAGAAAATAAATTTCGCAAATTTTCGAAATCGTAATAAAGTCCATCAAGCGGGCATAAAATGAACGGTCAAAATCGAACGACGTCCTAAAAAAGGATGATCGGATCCTTCAATTCAAGATCGGAATTATTGATTTTTATTTATGTAGTGAATAGAATTTTCTATCAAAAATTCAACAAATTCTGATTCTTTTATATCGTTAAACTAGCAAGTATTCCATACCGGCCATTAAAAATTGTCAAATTTGTGACCTCTTGATCGTAAGGTAAATGATGTCGAAAAATTATTAAAATTTTATTTCTACAAGTTTTAAATGCTGTAAATAACGTTTAACGGTGTGGATTGTCGATACGGAAGCTCTATCATGAAAACAACATGAGTACGAGGCGATCGTACTCATAATAGTATAATGACCCATGTAATGTGTTACAATAATAATAAGTAGGTATGAATGTAACAAATATATCTACTTACAGGGCAGAACTCCAAGCAAGGGACCCATCCACTGCGGAGGAGGTAATCGATCTGCTTGAGCAAAGCCTCAGGGGAGAGTGTCGGAAGGTAGGAGAGGGTCTCGAACTTCTTCACGCCCTCGATCGGCCACACCTGCATTCATATGCATGCCGAACAAAATATCCATGCAAATGGTTATCTCACCACTAACTAAGATCACTAACATAGAATTAATAGGTTTAGTAATTTGTTACGTCATATATATGTAGAGTATATATATATATATATATATATATATATATATATATATATATATATATATATATATATATATACTCTTTGATCATTAATTTTTAACTTTTAGATTAATACTATTATTCTGTGGGGACAACTCAACCCTAGAGATACTACTCAACTCTGAGGGACCACAATCATCCCAACCGTATAATTTTTGATGCAATGGTCAAAAAATTGGAAGGATCTGAATACTTTCAATAGTATAGTAGCTCTACACTATATATATATATATATATATATATATATATATATATATATATATATATATAGAGTTGAACTAGAATACTATCGGTAGTAAAGCGGTGGCTTTACTACCGATTTGTTTTCGATGATAGAGCTTCCAAATTGATGATCATTCGTTAAATATGATCTAAACTATTTAAACTACCTAGAAATCAAATTTCACGCACTTTCGATATTGTTCTTTTATCCATCAAGTGGACATAAAAATGAACGGCAATTTTGAAAATGAATACTCTTTAAAAAATGATAATAGGAGTCTTGTAATCAAGATCAAGAGTATAGATCTTGTTTTAAATAGTTTAAAGAATTTTCTAACAAAAATTCAATTGATTTGGATATCTTTACGCCGTTAAACGAGAAAACGCCTCTTATCGACCATTAAAATTATAAATTTTGAAACCGTTTGATCATTAGGCAAATGAAGTCGAAAAGATTTGAAATTTGATTTCTAAACACTTCAAATGATATAGATCATGTTCAACGGAGTCGATCGTCAATTTGGAAGATCTATCATCGAAAACAAATCGGTAGTAAAACGACCGTTTTACTACCGATAGTATTCTAGTTCAACTCTATATATATATATATATATAGTGCTTGTGAAAATTTTACCGTTAGATCTACTATTTTGATTATTTTCATCCGTTAGATTATACTATTCAACCAACTATCCACTTAACTCAAGGGGCCCACATCATCCTAACCACACATCTCTCAATCCAAGGGCTAAAAACTTACAAGCACTAATGACTTGGTACTTTTAAAAGCATAGGAGCTCAATTATATATATATATATATATATATATATATATATATATATATATATATATATATATATATATATATATAAAACAACCGTTGTACTCTAAAAGTTTAAACGTGGATTTGAATTAAATGAGAAGAAATTAATAATACTAGGAGCCTGATATTACTCGAACTCAGAATCTCCTATTCTGATAGGATGTGAAATAACCGTACGTTATCTTCTAAAAGCTTAACCTGTTAGAGAACGGTGTTTATTTATTTTTATATTTAACACTATGCATGTTTAAATATATACATACTTTCGATTTTGTCTCGAAACTTTAGCATGGATGTAATTTGTGTCCTTATTGCCGAATTGATTCATCAAATTGCACAGATAAATTTGTGTAACCAATGGCCGATCCAAAAATATTTCACATCAGGGTCAATAAATAATTAAAATGAGCACTAAAAAATTGGGCATTATTAATATTGCATAAATAAAAATATTTTTTTTTAGAATTTTTATTCTATTGATTTATAAGTTTTTCTTTTTTTTTCTTAAATACTAGGCGTTCTCCTACTTGGGATCAAAATGTATATAAAAAGGCCCCAATATGTAATAATCACTATTATTTGAGGCTAGACAAATTAATAAAAGAAAAAAACTACTATTGGGGAATTTTTTTTTTCCCTCTTTTGATTGTAATATATAGGATAATTTTTTCTGTAATTTATTAAGGGATGGATAAAACACAAAACATAAATCCTATGACTAAAGTACAATTAATATATAGTCGAGCAACTATTTAGACCAAACTACAAGAGGTATAATCCATGGTTAGATGCCTCATTGTAACCCTAATGCGATTACCGAACAAAATTGAATTACTATTCGTTATTAATTTATATTCGAGAGATAGACAACAAGCTACCCGCTTCGTTTATTTCATTTAGAAATAAAATTAGCTGGAAACGCGAATCAACTAGGATTCGAACTTGAAAATTCGAATACCAACCATCAATTCTTTTGTCACTTGCTTTAGGGACGGCCGGTTATATATATATATAGGGTGCTACTATACTCATATGAGTATAGAGCGCCCTTTGTACTCATAATTTTTGACCGTTAGGATAAAAAATATGCTTATGGGAGTGATTACGGTTAGGTTGATAGTGGCCCAGGTTGAGTGGATAGTTGGTTGAATAGTATAATCTAACGGATAAAAATGATTAAAGGATGGATCAAACGGCTAGAAACTTATAAATAACTTATAAGTAAGAGCTTCTATACTCATAAGAGTATAGTAGCCAGACTCTATATATATATATATATATATATATATATGTATATTTACCTTCATGCACTGGACTCTTCCTCCATTGCTAGGGAGGTGGGAAAGGTCGGCGCTCGAGCGGCGGGTCGCGGGGAACGCCGCGGCCGACTTGAGCCCGGTGAAGGGCGCCGCCATGTTGGCCTGCGCCGGGGCGGTCCGCGACACGGTGGCGGTCGAGGCCATCATGGACGAGGCCATTTCTCTCTCTCTCTCTCTCTCTCTCCTTAAACTCCTCTCACTTTCTCCTACACAAGCACTTGGATTTACTTTCTTATGCTTAGCAAAGCATGAGGGGTTCAGCTTTAGCAGTTCCCTTCTCTATATATAACTCCCCTCTATGCTTCCGCGCGCTTTTGTTCATCTTCAAACGATCCAACGGTGCGTATTTACCTACGTTTTACCACCACACATGAGGGGTACTGGTGAGGGGATTACAATCCTTATCGTTTGAAGCCCCAACTGGGAGTGCCACGTGGCGCGTCGTACGTACGCACCTTATCCCTGTAGGGGCGAACGAGTGATCACCGTCGATTCTTGTGCGCTCTCCTCTCATTGGTGCATCATCATTAGAGTAGTGTGATCATATTGTCCTCATGCGTTATGATTTTTGGGGCCACACAAAATTTATTTTTGTTGAATAATTTTGTCCAGTATAACGATGGCTTGAGCTTGATATTAATTGCCCACAACAGTCAAAATTTTTCTACACACAAATAAAAAACTTTTAGGCTAAATTATAGAAATTTTTTTTATTAATATATGTTTCTTCATCTTTTATTTCTGACATTTAAAAGTTTATATTTTGTCTCTATGTAAAATTTTAGAAATATATACTACTGATCGTCTCTAACGTAAGTGACAAAGGACTTGGTTGTTGGTTAATTGCACCCACTGAAGAATAATAACTCGTTAGGCCCAACCACCGATAACGTAAGTGACAAAGGACTTGGTTGTTGGTTGTAACGACCCAGCCCACTAGCAACAATAACTCGTTAGGCCCAACCACCGACCCAAAATGCTTAAGCCCAGTTATTATTACTAGTGTCTAAGTTTTTTATAAACCCAATGACAACTCCATTTCCATCCGATTTGGGACTATTGGGATGGGGTGTCACAGACTCCCCCCGTTAAGGCCGTGACGTCCTCGTCAGTCCAATCACACACACAGTCCAAGATCACCAGGCTATGTGAGACTCGTCTCGCTAGCCGTCATCCAGACCCTGGCTCAGCCGAGACTCGCCACACATGTCCAGCTGGTGAACCGGCTCTGATACCAAATGTAACGACCCAGCCCACTTGCAATAATAACTCGTTGGGCCCAACCGCCGCCCAAATGCCTTGCTTATTATTACTAGTGTCTAAATTTTTTATAAACCCAATGACAACTCCACTCCCATCCGATGTGGGACTATTCGGGTGTCACATTGGTATCCGAGGTCCAAGATTCCAATCCTAATTGATTCATATATATATATTTAGAGTTAAGTTTATTTTTAAAAAAATAAATAAAACGAATAAAAAAATTTCAGAAATATTTCCAGGAGGTATGACAAAGGCAAAATGACCAAATTACTCATACTTTTTCTATAAATAAAAATAATTTTGAAATATATTTTTATAATTTTAAAGTTATAAGAAAAGTATCTAATAACGATGGAACCTTAACTGAGGGGAGCTAAATACAACAATTTAAAATGTTGAGAGAATAAAATATAGAGTTTTTAAAATTAGGAAAAAAATTTTTAAAAAATAATGATTTATAAGAAATTTTTTTTATAATTTAGCCAAATTTTTAACCAAAAAATTTTAACTTAATCGATCAACTATGAGAACTCGAATAAAATATTTTAATAAAAGTACAAGGTTCTCAATATTAAAAACGAAAGTACTACAGTTGAGGGTCTTGTTCTAGAGGACACGTGGACTTTTCCTATTGGCCGGATTGGGTGAAGATTGAGCGAAGAGTTTAATTGTCATGCATCTTTCACAAAATCTTAATTAGTAGTGAAAATATACCTCTTAACCCACAGTTTCTAGAACAAGTGACAAAGGGCTTGATGGTTGGTACCCGAGATGTGAGTTCGAATCCTAGTTGATTCATATTTCTAGCTAAGTTTATTTCTTAACGAAATAAATGAAGCGGGTAGCGTGCTATTTGTCTCTCTCAAAAAAAAAAAAAGAAAAAAAAATATACCTCATAATTTCTCTTATTCCCCGCACCAATTAATCTACGAAACCCTAAACCCTAAACCCTAAAACCCTATATATATCTATAGAGTCCGGCTGCTATGCTATCAATAGCACGAATCACTCGGTGCTACTAAGTTTTCCACCGTTAGATCCACCCCTTTGATGATTTTCACCTGTTAGATCATACTATTCAACCAACCACCCACTTAACCCTAGGGGGCCCACATCATCCTAACCGCACATCTCTCGATCCAACGGTCAAAAACTTGGTAGCTCCAATGACTTGGTGCTATTAATAGCATAGTAGGCTAGTTCTATATATAGAGTTCGGCTGGGATACTGTCGATAGCACTATGCATTTGGTGCTACTAAGTTTTTTGCCGTTAGATCCACCCCTTTGATGATTTTCACCCGTTAGATTATACTATTCAACTAACCACCCACTTAACCCTAGAAGGTCCACATCATCCTAACCACACATCGATCTTATATTAATATATTTCTCCCTCTCATGCAATATGAAACATTTAATTTTTGCAAAAATGTATGGCACTCTAGTTGTCATAATAGATGAGAGTGGTTTCCTGACTAGAAGTAAGCTCCACCAACAGTCCTTTCAACCAAATGGCTCTTGTTTACAACCATTTTCATGGCATTGTACTCTACTTTGGTAATAGACAAAGCAAAAGCATATTACAAAGTACTTTTCCAAGCATTTATCAGAAGTTCCTCTCAAATATCTACGAATCCATAACATTGTCTAGCTAGCTACCAACACTACAAAAAAAAAAAGTTAATATAAGGACGCTTTTTAGACGACGCTTAGGATAAGCGTCTCTAAGCGTTTTTACAATATAGAAAATACCGACGCTTCAAAAAGAATCGTTATATGATATCAAATAATTTATTAAATGATGATAAATTTTACTATTATTTTTAATTTTTCGACGCTTTAAAACGTCAGGATTTTAGAAATCCAGACGCTTTAAAGCGTAAATCCTGACGCTTTAAAGCGTCAGAATGTATTTTACCGACACTTGGTATAAGCGTCAATATATACACGGCGACTCTTCATTTGCCGACGCTTTCAAAAGTGACGTTAGAATATATTAGGACGCTTTTAAGTATTATTAAATATAAAACAAAGCGTCCTTAAATGTAACATTTTTTATAGTGCAATATGTCTTGCCTGCGTTATATATATCTACTCACACCATTGACAATATGTGAAATATCTGGAGATATGGAGACGACAACATACAAAAGACTTCCAACTGTAAGAGAATAGGGAACATACGACAGATAGTCCTCATCCTCAACTGATTATGGCAATAAAACAACTGAAAGCCTAGAAATATGAAAATGGTTTAAAACTTTCTCGATATATTTCTTTTGGGTCAAATACAATCATTCTAACTTTATATCTCTATGAATCTCCATACTAAAAAATTTTTTAGATGTACCTGACTCTTTAGTTTCAAATTTATGAATCAACTGTATTTTCAACCTATTAATTTTAGCAACATATGTAAGACTTCCAACCCTATGAGAATAGGGAACATACGACAGATAGTCCTCATCCTCAACTGATTATGGCAATAAAACAACTGAAAGCCTAGAAATATGCAATGCGTACTGATCGGCTTAATATTTTTCATTTGAAAATGGTTTAAAACTTTCTCAATATATTTCTTTTGGGTCAAATACAATCATTCTAACTTTATATCTCTATGAATCTCCATACTAAAATTTTTTTTAGATGTACCTGACTCTTTAGTTTCAAATTTATGAATCAACTGTATTTTCAACCTATTAATTTTAGACATATCTCTTGAAGAAATAAGGATATTGTTAATATAAAGCAACAAATAAATAAAAGAATCAAAAACAAGCTTGGTAACATAAATACTATTATCATGTTTACTCCTTGAGTAGTCACATAAACGAATCAAATTGCTTATATCTCTGCTTAGAAATTCCTCTTATCTAATTTTTAGTCTGTTAAATAAACTAATTACTTTCACGTGTACAGACTTATAAGATGCATAAGCACCTTTTATACATTTTTACCCCAGCACATGATTTTCACAGTCCAAATGCGCAACTCCATCAAAAGTGTAATTATAAGAACATAGAATTCATACCAATTACAAAAACAGGAGATTCCAAACAATGCTCTCAAATACAATCATAACAGATAAAGAATTGCATAACCAAGTAAACCTGCATGATATACTACACCATTTCGTTATAATTAACAAATTCCGTCTCCGAAACAACAACATTAGCCAATGCCAAGTAGCAGGGTAAAATGTGTAGATAATCCCTGTTCAATTTTGATTTTGAAACTTGGTACCAATACCTGTTCCTAATATATTTTAGTCCCACAATTTCCTTATATGTTGCAATTTCATTCTTGGCCTTCTAAAGAAATCCATTTCTTTGTTGTGATTGGGCCATTTTACCCATTCTCTTGTGAAATGACTTTCTGATTAGTTTACTTCAAATAGCGTTAGAAAGATCTATTACAGCAAAAGTATAGGGATGTCAAATTTTCTCAATGGTCAATTATAGATTTGCAACATGTTAAAGATCAGAGAATAAACTGATTAACAAAAGAAGTTCAGGGACTAAGTCACAATATTAGGATAGTACGGGGGAGTATCCAGACATTTACTCTATATAGAGTAGATCATTTAGTTACCAGATCTTTTGGTAAGTGATGGTGTAATTGCAGGGCTGATGGCAGTAGATGGCCGTCTAAGTTTCCTCCGTTTTAACAGCAAAAGAACTACTCCAAAACATGCCAAGACAAGAGCAAAAGAGGATACTGCAATAACAACAATAATTCCCGTATTCAGTTTCTCCGACTTGGTAGCGACTTGGTAGTTGGGCCATTTTAGCAGCTGCCGCTGTGCCGTTTCCTTTTTTATGTTTTTTTTTTTTTGTTTTTGGCAAAAAACAACTACGTGCTTGGAATGGTTTGTAAATTGTAAAGTGAAGTGGTGAGGGGAGGTGAGGTGGCGCGTGGAGAGGAGCGCGTGCATGGAGATGGGAACACGTACGTGGTCGACCACTTCACCACGTGCCACGTGTTTGTAGATGGAAATGAGTATGAACGAGGTGTCCATAGATATACATTTCTCTATCTACATAGATATAATATAATAAAAAGAGTTAGGAATAAATTTTACCTAATTCAGAGAAGGAACAACTCATGTAACTACAAAAAAAAGAAAAAAAAAAAAGGCAAAAAAGCTATGCTACTCATATTTGTTAAAGTAGGTAACATTTGTTTTTTTTTACCAGTTATATTGACACGAGTCCTGAAAAAAATTGCATATAAAAAGATGGAGGATATGATTTACATTTCAAAAAGAGTGTATAAATAGCAACTTTCTTAACAGAGGATGAAAAAAAGAAAAATTTTAAAAAGGTTGATGACCCACAACATAATCATCTAATCTTTCAGATTCATTTAATTCAATTATTCAAAAGGGGATTATCTCATTATTAGTGAAATAATTAGAACTTGATGATCATACGAAGAATTTTATGTCCACAATAATACTATTGACCTCGTGATGCACTCACATCAGAAACATTATTTAGTTAAAAGCCCTTACCTGTATTTCTTGATCAGCAGCAAATTAAGCTGTATAAGTTCAAGTTATAGATCTCATTGTTTCTGCTTCCTTCAATGCCCAATAGCCTCGAAAAACCACAGAAAACTCCATGTGATTCAGCACCATGAGGATTTTGTATGAAGGCCAAAAGATCATCACCAATTATGTTAATCAACTCAACCTGCTGATGAAAGAGATAAGATGATAAAAACACTCGAAACGACATGCTCAAAGTTATCAAGGATTGAGCTGGTGAATACCACGATACTTCGGATAATAAGATGGGGCAAGTACTGGCCCAAGATGTGATATTTCAGGTGACCTTGATTGACATGGTGTTGGACTTCGCGATACCATTGCTGCACAGTTTCATGTAAAACTAAGAGTAAGATATTGATTTTAGATTCCAAATGGAAACAGATGATTGCGCAACAAGCGATTGACTCAGTGCCAGACTTTGAAATATAATTGCCGCACAATTTGCTTACCAATTTATTTACACATTTTCATGTATCATTTGTGCGGGACCATGGCTTTACAGTTATAATGCCTTAGTCGTCCAAACATAAGCACAAAGTGTCATCTGTTCTGACATATGCTCTGGGTAATCTATAGCAGGAATCACTAAACTAACTAAAATTAAGCATTAGCATGACCCCAACTACAGTAAGGCTACTGGCCCACTAGGTTCCCCAAAATATATATATATATATATATATATATATATATATATATATATATATATATATATATATATATATATATATATATAGGGCTACTATACTATTATGAGTAGTAGAGTCCTACTACTCATAAGTTGTTTTCGATGATAGAGTTTCCGAATCGACGATCCACTCCGTTAAATATGATCTAGAGTATTTAAAAATTCTAGAAAATAAATTTCGTAATTTTTTAAATCATTTACCTTACGATCAAAAGCTCACAAAATTGACAATTTTTAACGGCCGATATGGGATACTTGGTAGTTTAACGGTGTAAAAGAATTGAAATAGGTTGAATTTTTGATAGAAAATTCTATTCACTACCTAGATAAAGATCAATAACTCCGATCTTAAATTGAAGGATCCGATCATCTATTTTTAAGACATCGATCGATTTCGGCCGTTCATTTTCTGCCCATTTGATGGACTTTATTATGATTTTGAAAAATTACGAAATTTATTTTCTAGAAGTTTTAAATACTCTAGATCATATTTAACGGAGTGGATCGTCGATTCGGAAACTCTATCATCGAAAACAACTTATGAGTAGTAGGGCTCTACTACTCATAATAGTATAGTAGCCCTACTCTCTCTCTCTCTCTCTCTCTCTCTCTCTCTCTATATATATATATATATATATATATATAGTTGAGCTAGAATACTCTTAAGAGTACCGAGCCCATTTTACTCTCGAGTTGTTTTCGATGATAGAGCTTCCAAATTGATGATCGGCTCCGTTGAACATGATCTATACCACTTAAAGTGTTTAGAAATCAATTTTCAAATATTTTCGACATCATTTGCCTAATGATCAAAGGGTTTCAAAATTTGTAATTTTAATGGTGGATAAGAGACGTTTTCTCGTTTAACGGTGTAAAGATATCCAAATCAATTGAATTTTTGTTAGAAAATTCTTTAAACTATTTAAAACAAGATCTATACTCTTGATCTTGATTACAAGACTTCTATCATCATTTTTTAAAGAATATTTATTTTCAATCATTTATTTTCTGTTCACTAGATGGATTCAAGAACAATATCGAAAGTGTGTGAAATTTGATTTCTAGGTAGTTTAAATGGTTTAGATCATATTTAACGGAGCCGATCGTCAATTTGAAAGCTCTATTATCGAAAACAACTCGAGAGTAAAATGGGCTCGGTACTCTTAAGAGTATTCTAGCTCAACTCTATATATATATATATCACCCAACTCATTTGTTAGTTGACAAATTCTTATCACCCAACTCATTTGTTAGTTTCTAAAAAGGTCACTCCCTATCAGAAATAAAAAATAAGAAAACTATTTTCAAGTTCAAAGCCCACACGGCCAAAATGGAATGGATGATGACAGAGTACTATTATTCCGCTAGTAACCCAACAATTATGTAGCATCAGATCATGAACCACCCTAACATTGTCCAAAACCACAATGTGTCAGATTAGATCACCCAAAACACTAACTAAACTACAGATACGAACGCATCAAAGCCGAAATTCAACAGCATTTAGAGAAAAATCAACTGCGAAAAGATTCAAAAACCACAAAGCATCAGATCGCATCACCTCAAACACTAATCAAGAGCCCAAATCCACATAATTTCGCAGGAAATCAAAGTACAACAAGGATTTAAGAGAGTACCAGAGGAGTCTGACATCAAGTGGAGCAAAAGGAGCAGAAGCAAAACGGCGACACTCATCTTCTCCACCGATGCCCCAAAATTCGAGCAATTCACAAAGCAGCCATCCCCATTAGAAGCATCCGAGCTCCAGCTTCACCACTGAACCGACCTAACCATCCATTCTCTTCCATGAGCGACCACATTGCCCCTATTCTCCACTCACCATGGGCGACAAGGAGGAGCTCCGGTCACAAAAACCTACGCGGAGATCGGTGCCCCAGATCCATGTGATCGGCAAGCGTAAGATCGAGAGAGAGAGAGAGAGCGACAGAGAGGAGTGGACGAGTCGAAAACCCTAGAAAATGGTTGAGGAGAAACCCTAGAATCGAACAAATTCTCCGACCGAAGTAAAAAACCTCCCCGATTACTGCGATACGTACCTCGATCGGGAGGGGATCGCACGGCGAAGGCGACGGCGAGGGGGAATCGCCTGGGCGAGGGCGGAGATCGGCGGGGAATAAGCGGGGAAATGGGGGACTGGGAGAGCTCGTGGAGAGCGAAGAGAAGACGATGACGACGAGAGAGATGTCGGGTTCTGGGTCTGTGTAGGAGAGGGAGAGAGGGAAAGAGAGAGATGGGTAATTTGGGCTTAGAAAAAAAAAAAAAAAAAAAGAAGAAGAAGAAGAAGAAGAAGAAGATGGCTAATTATTTATGGGCTAGGTCCTAGTCCAGATAAAGAGAGGAGTATGTAGTTGGGGCTACTGTTTTGGGCCGGCCCAATTCAAAAAGCCGCTAATTAAGTGCCGGATTTTAACTAATTTTCTGTAGTGAATATAACTTCAGTGAACATGGAAGACTGATCACCAGCATCGATCAGCTGTCTTCATAGCTACTGATAAAGCAAGGCTAGCTATCATATCTGTACATTGTTTTTTTTTTTTTTTTTTTCCGAGAAAGGTAGCGCCTTCGCCGTTGAAGGGTAATGGCCAGTACGAGGGTGGAAACGATTTAGGCTTCCTTGGCAGAAAAAGAAACCAAGTAAAAACTAAACGAAAAATCACACTAAAAACATAACCAAAAAGGAAGAGAAAAGCTCTGAGGGAGTTGAATGGGAGGGAGAGTTGAATGGGAAGAAGGCATTAGCGTAGTATCAGTGGTTTTTTCTACATCCTCTGTTGATCTAAAAGATAAGAATTTTATTATATAACACCTTAATAGTCTCATATTGGATAATATAGAAAAGCATGAGAGGCTTATATGTAATAGGCACAATAGAATTAATAATTGGACTTAAGTCTTTGGGTTGGTGATTTGAGCTCAACGAGTTATTAGTGCTAGTGGGCTAATAGTCACAGTTCATTTCAAAGCCGAATACTAGCTAAAAAGTGTGAGAGTTAAGTGTTATACGAAAAAATTGCTACAATACTGTTTGAAGGGAGCTACCTCTTGTAGTTGTAGGAGCCACATTTAGAATCTCACATCGGCTCATAATTCTGATCAATATGAATGATTAGGCATGGGCTTGATAAAGTCGTCAGGGTATCAATGAGATGAGTCTGTATTGCCCCAATAATTCTACATTGGATGGAAAAGAGAATACGATTAAGAATATAATGGATCATGTATCCTAGTAACAATAAATATTAGGCTTAAGTATTTTGGCGATAGTTTGGGTGCACTTAATAAGTTATTAGAAGCATCCGAGCTCCAGCTTCACCACTGAACCGACCTAACCATCCATGATCTTGGGCTTTGCATGAGGCATTAGTACCACAAGCTAGCATGAAATTAAATATATAGCTAGGGCTGGCAAATGAGCGAGCCGGCTCGTGTTCGACTCGCGTTCGGCTCGATATTTGGCTCCATGGGCGACATTAATTCCGGTCACAAAACCTACGCGGAGATCGGTGCCCCAAATTTAGGCTCGAAATTAATTTCAGAGCCGAGAGAGTATTACTAGGCTGGACGTTCGAATTAGCCTCGAAAAGCTCGAATATATATATATATATATATATATATATATATATATATATATATATATATATATATATATATATAAAATACCATTAATAGTACCAACCACTTGCTGTTAGGTTTTCGGTCATTGGATGATGAGATGTGTAGTTAGGATGATAGTGATTTTCTAGAATTGAGTGGGAGATTAGTTGAATAGTATAATCTAATTGGGCTTAGAGAGAGAGAAAAAAAAAAAAAAGAAGATGGCTAATTATTTTGTACTATCGATAATATAGTAGCCAGACTCTCTCTCTATATATATATTCCGGCTACTATACTATCTATACTATTGATAGTACTAAGCATTTTGTGCAATCAAGTTTTCTACCGTTAGATTTACATATATATATATATAGTTGAACATGGAAGACTGATCACCAGCATCGATCAGCTGTCTTCATAGCTATCCGTTAGATCACACTATTCAACTTGGCTACTATCCTCTTCCCTTCATACAAGAACCGAAACCTAATAGCAAGTCATTTGCACTATTAATATAGTAGTCTAAATATATGTATATATATATATATATATATATATATATAGAGGCTTATATGTAATAGGCACAAACTCTTATAATTATAGATTCTTTATACTTATAAATTTTCGGTTGTTGGATGTGCGATTAGGATGATAGTGGTCCTACGATTGAAATAGTTAAAAGGATAAATCCAACGATCGAGCGATGATTATAAATGGATCTATACTCAAAACAATATAAGAAATTTAACTCTCTCTATATATAATTATATATAATATATACTTTAATTATATAAAATAATATATATATTATGTATTTTAATTATATCTATATAAAATTTAGATTATTGAACCCACAAAACCAAACCAGTAAAATTCTACTCTAATAGCTCTCTCTCTCTCTTTTTCACTTGCTCGCAGAGTTATTTTCCCTAATTTTTATAATATTATAATATCGTATTTTATGCATTCATTTTATTTATTGAACTATTAAATATTTTTTGTATCAAATTTGAGATAATATTTTATAAAAATTATTCTAGCGTTAAAGTGTCAACATATCAAAGCTCGTTCGCTTAAATTTGGCTTTAATTTGCAGTTTCGATTAGATAGTCAGTCAAGCTAGCATGAAATTAAATATATAGCAGATGTCAATAAATTATCACTTTATGAGCATGTATTGGTAAACAACTTTTAAACATCTATTATAGCAAAATTTGATTTGGAGTGGGATTAATAAAATGTTATATATATATGGAATGTGTAGAGGATATAACGAGCTTTCAATATAAAGGCTTTTGCTGCTGATGCTACTTATATTATATGAAATTAGAAGTTGGTGACATTGCTATATAGACGATATTCTCATAAGAATTTTTATTAATACAGGAGATTGCTCTCATAAAACTTGTATACAACGGTCTCGTGAAAGGCGCAATATTAAACTATTTATTATTTATAATTTTAATGAATCTGATTAATTCTTTTACTTAACAGGAGAATTTAGAACGCATCTGGACATTGATCACAGTATGTTCGAAGCATCAGGATCTTGGATTCTCAAAACATAAATAAGCTGGAAAAAATAAATAAATGCCATTAAGTAACAAAATCGACTTTAATGATCAATTTAAGCAACCAAATTACAAACTCGACTTTGATCATCTCCGGGAAAAGATTTAACTCATATTACATTTTTTAGGCCTCTTTGTATATTTTCCCGGGCCGGGATTGGTCCAAGCGGGTCGAATTAATTCTTTGGGCCGATCGAGAAGTCAGTCCGGCCCAATTCAAAGTCAGCCCAGTATTTTCTTATATCAAATTGTTAGTTAGTCACTAATTGTAAAGTTTTTTTTTTTTTTTTGCCTTCATTTTAACTTGGGTTGACTCAAATTAATTAATTAACCCATTAATTTAGTTTTTAGTTAATGAAAGATGGTGTAGACTTGGTCTATAGAATATATATATATATTAATAAATCTTGAAGGTGATTCCTATTGGTGCACGGTAAAGATATATTTACCCTCTCCCAAATAAAAAGCATGGTCGGTTATACTTCATTGGCCAAGTTTAATTAATGTTATTGACTTGTTAACCGGACAAATGCATATCATATATATATAGAGTAGGGCTACTATACTATTATGAGTAGTAGAGCCCTACTACTCATAAGTTGTTTTCGATGATAGAGCTTCCGAATCGACGATCCACTCCGTTAAATATGATCTAGAGTATTTAAAACTTCTAGAAAATAAATTTTGTAATTTTTCAAAATCATAATAAAGTCCATCAAATGGGCATAAAATGAACGGCCGAAATCGAACGATGTCCTAAAAATAGATGATCGGATCCTTCAATTTAAGATCGGAGTTATTGATCTTTATCTAGGTAGTGAATAGAATTTTCTATCAAAAATTCAACCTATTTCAATTCTTTTACACCGTTAAACTACCAAGTATCCCATATCGGCCGTTAAAAATTGTCAATTTTGTGAGCTTTTGATCGTAAGGTAAACGATTTCGAAAAATTACGAAATTTATTTTCTAGAAGTTTTAAATACTCTAGATCATATTTAACGGAGTGGATCGTCGATTCGGAGGCTTTATCATCGAAACAACTTATGAGTAGTAGGACTCTACTACTCATAATAAAGATAAGAAATTTCTACTCTATATATATATATATATATATATATAGTATAGTATATATATATATATATATATATATATATATATATATATATATATATATATATATATATATATATATATATATATATATATATATTAGGGTCCTATTATTATACTATTATGAGTACGATCGCCATCGTACTCATAAGTTGTTTTCGATGATAGAGCTTTCGAATCGACGATCCACACCGTTAAACGTTATTTACTGCATTTAAAACTTCTAGAAATCAAATTTTATAATATTTCGACATCATTTACCTTACGATTCAAGGGTCACAAATTTGATAATTTTTAACGGCCGGTATGAGATACTTGCTAGTTTAACGGTGTAAAAGAATCAAAATTTATTAAATTCTTGATAGAGCCACCAAATCGACGATCTGTACCGTTGAATGTGATCCATACTATTGGAAGTATTTAGAAGCTAAATTTCATGCTTTTTTTAAGATTGTTCTCTTGTCCATCATGTGCACACAAAAATAAACAGCTGAAAATAAATATTCTATAAAAAATGATGATAAGATCGAGAGGATAGATCTTGTTTTAAATAGTTTGATAGAAAGACGCCGAACGGACATGTGACAATGTCTGGTAGATCATTGGACTGTACCAAAACTTATGTATGAAATAGTGACGACAAAAGAACTTTGTAGTTCTAACTGCTATAACAACTTTTAAAAAAGTTATTTTTTAACAATAATTTTGGATTATAATATGGTTGGAACTTATCTTCAACTCAATCTAATATAACTGTTGCCAAACCTTGATGTGAAAGTCTCTAATTAATTATCAGCAAAAATGTTTTTTTCGGTACCTAAACCCTTTAGATAGGTCCCTTTCACTCGGTTAATATAGAATTGACCCTTTAAAAGTAGGGGCAATTGCTTATATACCCTAAAAAGTTTTCAATTTTCTGATTTATCTCTCTTAGAAGGTTAATATTGAAAATACCCCTCCTACGTTCCAACCTATTTCTAATATATCATTAGAGTTAAAATCTGTTAAGTAACTCTGTTATCTCTGTAAAATTACGATTTTGCCATTTTCAAATATACCCTTCTATCATTACTGTCTTTCTTATTTGCCCTTAAAGTCAATGGTACAAAAGTATTTCGTCTTTTGATTTTTTCCAATATACTCCTCTACCGTCACCAACCTTTCTTATTTGCCCTTAAGTTAAGGGCAAAATTGGTATTTTAATTTTTTTTAACTGTGGTAAATATTTAACTCACGTTTAACTCAGATTAACTTAACAGGAGATAACTGCGGGGGTATTTTGCAATAACTCAATCTAATATGAGGGCATTTTAGAAAGAAAAAAAAAAGTAGGGGTAGATCGGATATTTTCAGACGCATGAGGGGTATGTAGGCAATTATCCCTTAAAAGTATTAAGGCATTAATATTTATAAATTTTTGATCTTTGAATTAAAAAATGTGTGGTTAGGATGATAGTGGTTCAATAGAGTGAAGCGGGTGCACTATAAAAATTTTTAAGGACACTTTAAATGATATTTAGCGATACTTTAAAGCGTCGGCAAAAATAATCCCGACGCTTGTAAAAGCGCCGTGTAAATAGTCGTTAAATAAACATGTCGGGATAAATATATCGACATTTTAATCGAAAAATTTATATAAATATTTGATAAAAATATATTTATTGGTGACGCTTAATCATAGTGTCGGCAAATGCTAAATATTAAAGACAATAGAAGAAAACGTCGTTTGAAAAGCGTCGTCTAAAACATATTTTGTTGTAGTGGTGGTTGGTTGATAGCATGATTTAACGGATAAAAATGATCAAAGAAATAAATCTAACAACGAAAAGCTTTCAAGCATTAAGTGCTTTATGTTTTTAAAAACACCATACCCGCACTCTCTCTCTCTCTCTCTCTCTCTCTCTCTCTCCCTCTCTCTCTCTCTCTCTTTATATATATACTCCTAAACCGTTTTCGATTATGAAATTTTCGAATCGACGATTAGCTCATTACACTTAGGGCGCGTTTGGTTCGAGTTATGTAATATTATAGAATATCTCGACATATCTAGGTATCTTGAATTTTGGCGTGAGATTACTACTGATGCTATATTAGTGCGTTTGGTTTAATGCAGTAATGTAATACTGGATTGCAGTGTTTATAGCATTATTACGTTTGGTTCAGTTTATAAAATTTGGTAATTCTAACATAAAAAAATAGTTTTTCTAAAATTGCCCTTGTTATGGTCATTTAAATATTTAGGATACAAAAATATATGAAATTTTTTCTAACATTTTCAAAAAAAAAAAAAAAAAAAAAAAAAGACAAGATCCAAAACTAGATTAATAAAAATTAAATTTTTTTTTTCAAAAAGTGCTTGTTAAGAATGTATTGTTAAATGATTGCAACTAAATGAAACAAGACATGGCTTCAGATTTGACGAAGTTTCCATAAATACTCCTTAAATCGACGAAAAAAAAAAATTTCAAATCAGATCTAACTTCAGTTCGAAAATAATGTGTTTTAGCGAGGGAAAAAAAAGTGATTAAATATATTTGCGGAAATGGCGTGCGAGAGAGCGAGAGAGTGAGAGAAAATAGCGTGCCAGAGAGGGGAGAAGGAGAGAGAGATAAAAATAATGTTATTAATTGGAATTAGGGTTGTTGGAGGGTAAATTTGCCATTTTACATAATATGTAGTATTACCGGATTTCATTAATGCAAGATACACGACCCCCCTCTCGTTAATATTTTCGGTGTAATCCTGCTCGATTTGTAATGCTACATTAACGAGCAGATTACGTAGCGGATGAACCAAACACAGTAATTCTAGCAGGATTAGCTGTAATCCTGCCAGGAAAACTTGAACCAAACTCGCCCTTAATTTAGCATATTTAAAATATTTAAAAATAAATTTTATGATTTTTTGATATTATTTATCTAGCAATTAAAAATGATCAAAATCAATAGTTGAAAATAAAAATATCACAAAAAATAGTGATATAGCACTAAATTTGTTTTACCAAAGATATTGCTCTTACCAAAGATATATATATATATATATATATATATATATATATATATATATATATATATATATATATATATATATATATACGAGTCCTATTTATGCTATCAATAAGACGAAGCACTCGATGCTACCAAGTTTTCCACCGTTAGATCCACCCTTTTGATAATTTTCACCCGTTAGATCATACTATTCAACCAACCACCCACTTAACCCTAGGGCCCACATCATCCTAACCGCATATCTCTCAATCCAACAACCAAAAACTTGGAAAGACCAATGACTCTGCTATTAATAGCATAGTAGCCTAGTTCTATATATATATATATATAGGGACACACACACACACACACACACACATATATATATATATATATATATATATAGAGTTGAACTAGAATACTATCGGTAGTAAACGAGTCATTTTACTACCGATTTGTTTTCGATGACAGAGCTTCCAAATTGACGATCGGCTCCGTTGAACATGATCTATACCACTTAAAGTGTTTAGAAATCAAATTTCAAATCTTTTCGACATCATTTGCCTAATGATCAAGGGGTTTCAAAATTTGTAATTTTAATGGTCGATAAGAGGTGTTTTCTCGTTTAACGCGTAAAGGTATCCAAATCAATTGAATTTTTGTTAGAAAATTCTTTAACCTATTTAAAATAAGATCTATACTCTTGATCTTGATTACAAGACTCCTATCATCATTTTTTAAAGAGTATTCATTTTCACCATTCATTTTTCTCGTTCACTTGATGGATAAAAGAACAATATCGAAAGTGCGTGAAATTTGATTTCTAGATAGTTTAAATGGTTTAGATCATATTTAACGGAGCCGATCGTCAATTTGGGGGCTCTATCATAGAAAACAAATCGGTAGTAAAACGGCGCGTTTACTACCGAGAGTATTCTAGTTCATCTCTCTCTCTCTCTCTCTCTCTCTCTCTCTCTCTCTCTCTCTCTCTCTCTCTCTATATATATATATATATATATATATATATATATATATATATATATATATATATATATATATATATAGGCTAGGGCTACTATCCTATTAATAGGATAGGAGCACTTGTCCTATCAAGTTTTTAACCCTTGGATGAGAAATTGTAGGGTTATGATGATATTAGTCGGTTAGAGTTGAATGGTCCCCCTAGGGTTGAGTGGTCCCCACTGGGTTATAATATTTAATCCAATGGTTAGAAATGATAAAAAGAGTTGATCCAAAGGCTAAAAATTGATAGGACAAGTGCTCCTATCCTATTAATAGGATAGTAGGGACTCTATATATATATACATAGTAGCCTTATACATAGTAGCCTAGTTCTATATATATATATATATATATATATATATATATATAGTCCTACTTACTATCCTATTAATTAGCACAAAGTCAAAAGTACTAAGTTTTTGTATTAGCTGGATCGGCAGGATGTGCTGCTAGGATGATGTGGGCCTTCAAGTTGGCGTGGTGGTCAAGCTGAATAGTATGATCCGATCTGATGAAAATTATCAAAAGTATGTGATTCAATTGGGTAAAAACTCGTGAAGACTGAAATAAGCTACTATTATCGATAAAGATAAATAAATTTACTTATATATATAT
Organism: Aechmea fasciata; assembly: GCA_025177825.1. Taxonomy (NCBI): domain Eukaryota; kingdom Viridiplantae; phylum Streptophyta; class Magnoliopsida; order Poales; family Bromeliaceae; genus Aechmea; species Aechmea fasciata. Next base: position 10,897,680 of record CM045933.1, read on the forward strand.
ATATATATATATATATATATATATATATAGGCTAATATACTATTATGAGTATTGGAGCTCTCGTACTCATAAGTTGTTTTTTATGATGTAACTTCCGAATCGACGATCCACTCCGTTAAATATGATCTAGAGTATTTGAAACTTCTAAAAAATAAATTTCGTAAATTTTCGAAATCATAATAAAGTCCATCAAGTGGGCATAAAATTAATGAACGGTCAAAATCGAACGACGTCCTAAAAAAGGATGCTGATTCTTCAATTCAAGATCGGAGTTATTGATCTTTATCTATTTAGTGAATAGAATTTTCTATCGAAAATTCAACAAATTTTGATTATTTTACACCGTTAAACTAGCAAGTATCCCATACCGACCGTTAAAAATTATCATATTTGTGACCTCTTGATCGTAAGGTAAATGATGTCGAAAAATTATAAAATTTTATTTCTAGAAGTTTTAAATACGTAAATAACGTTTAACAAAGGTGGATCGTCTATTCGGAAGTTCTATCATCGAAACAACTTATGAGTACGAGGCGATCGTACTCATAATAGTATATATAGTAGGACCATATATATATATATATATATATATATATATATATATATATATATATATATATATATATATATATATAGAGTTGAGCTAGAATACTCTCAAAAGCACCAACTACCACCACCTACCACTATCATCTCAACCCTACATCTCTCCATCCAATGGTTAAAAACTCACAAGTACCATCTCTTTAATACTTTTGAGAGTATTCTAGCTCAACTATATATATATATATATATATATATATATATATATATATATATATATATATATATATATATAAAGTAGTATATTTTTCGCTTTGTATATATATTTTCTCTTAGAAATATATAAACTTATGTGAAAATGTGAATCCACTAGGATTTGAGCTTGGGACCTTGAGCACCAACCACCAAAATGCTATATATTAACAAAATGCATGCACGCTGGTAATACATTTCAAAAGAGGGTCGATTTTACATTCTTCATCCTACAATTTATATATTCTGTTGATTATTTAATGTTTAAAAATAAAAAAATTAAAAATAATTATTGATTTTTGGATGAAGGAATGTAAAATTTATAATTCTTTTTATAGTGTATTAGCATTGTTGCAAACTATTATATAAAGCCATATACTAAAGTTGGAAGCTAAATTATCATCACTTTATTTGCAAGTGATAAGCTTGCCAAATCACTTGAGAAAAAGTACAAGCACTAACAAGCTTGTTGAGGTGTTTTCCATTTTGGGCCATTTTAATGACCTCATCAATATCCACTTAATCCCAATAAGCCATTAGTGTCATCCAAATTAGGTCGATTTCATTTCACTAATGCAAATACCATATTTATATCTTTTGAGGTGTGATCATTAGCGTTTAATTAACAAGATCCCTAGCTAGACTTTTAAGTTCAAGTTCAATATATGTTCATTGATAGTATTTACACTACAACAAAAACAGTCTATAGTGACACTTTTAAGTGTAGGTATATGTCAAAAAAAGTGCTGCTAGCTAAATTACCGACACTTCTAAAAAGTGTTGCTATACGTGGGGTTACTAGGTATATAGTGACAGTTAAAGAGTGTCGCTATAACCTAAAATAGTGCTACTAATTTAACAACACTTATTTAAGCATTTAGCAACTGCCGAAACTTTATCTGGTTGGCTGCGGTGGCGGAGGATAACGACAAAGAAGGGCTCTTCGTCTAGAATTTCAGTTGATTGAGTGAAGGAAGAAGGGAAGATGGTAATCGATTTTTTTTTTCTTTTCTATTTGTAATCGGGTCAAATGAACTGGGCGTGATAGGTTGAGTAGAGTAAACTTTTATTTTTAGTTGGATTGGACTTTATATTTAGACATTAGTATATATTTTTTTAAGTTTTAGCATAAATGAGATACTTACACAAAAATGTCACAAACATGTGTTGCTATAACCTTTTTTTTTCTTTTTTTCTTTTTGTCTTTTTTTTTTTAAAGAGAGAGATAGGTAGCACGCTACCCGCTTCGTTTATTTCGTTAAGAAATAAACTTAGCTAGAAATGTGAATCAACTAGGATTCGAACTCGAGTCTCGGGTACCAACCATCAAGCCCTTTGTCACTTGCTCTAGGGACGGTCGGTTGCTATAACCTAATTTTGTTGTAGTGTTAATGCTATGCTTATATACTCCGAAGAACACGAAAAATTAAGTAGAATCTAAAATGAAGTAATTAGTCTTTAATTTTCATGTAGCTAGCCTGTGGGGCTTATATACCATCTTGTGATTTTGGTAGATCTTATTAATTATGATAATATTTTCACTGTTCTGATGCATCTTTTTCCCAATTTTAGGAGTAGCCATATAAATTAATGAAGCATTATCCTTTATAAAATGATGAGATGAAGTTATATAGTTATGTCATATGTATAATGATGCGAATAAACCCTTGTTTTTTAAACGCATAGAAGCTTAATTAATTCCATATAGAGTCCTGCTATGATGCTTAATTCTAAAAGCTTCAATTACACTCCGCGCTTTGTAAGTATTTCACCGTTGGATCTATCTCTTTGACCAAATCCACTCCTTAAATTATGCTATTCTACTAACCCACTACAAAAAAAGAACACTTTAAATTATAATTAGCGACGTTTTAAAGCGTCGGCAAAAATAATCCCGACGCTTGTAAAAGCGTCGGGTAAAGAGTCCTTAAATAAACAAGTCGGGATAAATATATCGACGTTTTAATATAGCGTCGGAAAATATATATAAATATTTGATAAAAATATGTTTATTGGCGCAAATCATAAATATTAAAGACGCTAGAAGAAAGCGTCGTCTAAAAAGTGTCGTCTAAAACTTATTTTGTTGTAGTGACCACACACTCAAATCTAGGGAACCACTATTTTTCTAACATTAATTATAAATTTTTATCTAATTAAAAGTCGAAAAGATTTAAAATTCGGTTTCTAAATATTTCAAGGGGTATTGATCGTATTCAATAATATCGATTATCGATTTGGAAGTTTCATCATTGAAAGCAAATGACTGAGAATGGGACTCGTTTGATACTAATAGTATTCTAACTCAACTCTCGATATATGTTTATATATATGTGTAAATATATATACAGAACACGAGTACTGCTGTGCTCTTAAGAGTACGAAGGTCTCCGTGCTCCTAAGTTATTTTCGATGATCACCTAAAAGGTCAAATTTTCTTTTATATACGCCTTATTTAATTTTGTTCACGATTTATTAATTAATTACTGTTTTTAGTATCATAAATACTGCTTTAAGATCTGAACTAAATGATCACTAATGGTGGAAAGAATATACCACATGCATAAAGATCGTGACAATTAATCGCATACTTATTTAGCAAGTTTTCATTTTGTAGCCTGTTTGATCCACATTTTGATTCTATATATTTTTAGCTATAGTAACTTATGCAGTTTAAATCCAAAATCGTAACTAGATTCCAAAAAGTAATTTTTTTCTCGTTTCGATTCGAGGCCTTCAAAATTAATTTTCTGATTCTAAAAAGCAGAATCAGATTTTAAAAATAAGTTGTTAAACGCTCTATTAAGCCGAAAATCACTTTTCAGCCCAAAAGCGCTTTTTAAAAGCTAGGCCAAACACCCCCCTTATGTAAGGCCCAAAATTAGAAGCTTTTGAATGTTAGGTTTCATTTGGAATTATTAGAAGATTGTATTACGTGCGGCGATAAAATATGATGATGTTTATTTCCGTACGTAATATTGCATTCCGCGTATCGCGATATATCAGTTACAATATATTTTGTACGGTTGAATCGGAGAACGCAGAAGTATATTCCTATATTTGGCTCAATACCACGCAGAAGTATATCTCTATATTTGGCCTCAATACCAAGCTAAGCCTTTATCTAAGAGTGCCGGATGAACCTCAAAATCAAACTAAACTTTATTGAAAATTATTATTATTTATGGTTGAGGATAATTTTTTACATATAAATTTTTTTTTAAAAAAAAAACAGGAACCTTATCTAGTGGACACTTGTTGCATATTGAATGGCTAACATGCATGGTGGACCAGGTCTAACCGACAATTGCTGGCCTTCTACATAGGGGGAGGGTAAGCTGGCTAGAGCACTCCTTACAAACAAGTACACGCATGTTCGGAGCATATCCTTTCACACGAAACAAACAAAAAATGTGAAAAAAAAAAAAAAAAAAAACCTCATTCAAGTGGACCGAGACAAGACCTGGTGCATGCATTCATACAGTGCACCACTCCATATTCAAATGTAGGGATGCAAATAGGGCGGATATCGCACCTCCCGCAGAATATGGATTCATTAAGTCGGCCGATCGATTTTTATCTTGTTGTTTGCCCGCATTTATTGCTCCATTCAGGATCCTCCGATTTCTGTTCTATTTTCTTAGCGGATCATGATTCGAAAAGGAAGTTTTTTTCTTTATTTTTGGTCCTCACTTATTGTCTCATTTTGGGCGATAGCTCCATCAATCCTGACCTATTTACATCCCTACGGTAGTCGATATTTTAATCGGCCTAAGACATAAAATAATTAAATATAAGTAATCTCGTTAACACGCGAAATGACGTAGAATTTGCACGTAGTCATGAACCGGGTGCAGCGAATAATTTGTGCTGTACCTGCCCACCACATCCACACCATCAACATCCATCCCCATCCCCCATCATCTTTGTTTTTTCATATCCAACTTAAATATAATCAATTAAAAATAAATAAAATTTATCTGAATTATAGATCATTTTAATTTTATTATCAAACCATCAAAAATTTTAATTTTGGTACTCAAATCTTTCAATTTTTTTGATTTCGTTGTTCGCTAACTCTTTGGCTATAAAATTTTTAATTTAGTGTTGTAAAAAAATAATATATTTAGTCGTCGGTGAACTCTAATCGAATGAATTAAATGGTTATGTAGAATTTTTAAAAGCTATATAGTGGTAAATTATATATATTTTTATAAATATTAAAAAATAGAATAAAATAAAATAAAGTTAAAATAATATAAAAAAAAGAATTAATGGCCGTTCGTCCACGTACGCGCACGCGCCACCGCCTCTTTTGGTGGAAATTATTCCATGGACCGTGGTCTATAGACCGTCCTATCTGCAAGGGGTTGTTAGGAATGTCAACGGGTCATGTTTGGGTCGGATATTTAAAAATCCGAACCCGAACCCGAACCTGAAAACCAAATTAAAATCCGTACTTGGATCCAAACCCGGTAGATTTTAAAAATTCATATTCATATATCCGTACCCGACAAAAAACACGAAACTCGAAATCCGAATCTAGACCTGAACCCGGCGGGTTTTAAAAATTCACACCATTGAATAAAGATCTAAGAAATAAAAATAAATAAATATTTTATATATTATATAAATAAATTAAATAAATTATGTATATATATAATTTATTCGGGTTCGGATTCAGATAGGGTAAATACAAAATTCATATCCATATCCGTCGGATTTTTATTTTCTATACCCATAACCAAATCCATACCCGTTTAACTTGGATAAATCCGTCCCATTCGGATTTGAATTCGGATAATATTTCGGATATCCATATCCATTGATATCCCTGGGTGTTGTTCAATTGCATGCTGATATAACTGTAGTACACCTTTAATTTTATTTTATTTTAATCCATTGGTTGTAACTAAAACAAACACAAGAGGTCTCGGTTGCGGTCGCTGTAGTTACAACTAAAATTATCACAATTCTTTAATAATAATTTCACCTTCGGATGTGAAGTGATAAAATTTAGGGCAAATTACACTTTTGGTTTCAAACTTTGAGGGACGTGACACTTTTGCGCTCAAAGCTTTTATTTATTATAAATTTTTGTTCAAACTTTTAAATGATTGCAATCAAATTTTACAATTCAATTTATGTTGGCTGAATATTGATATATATATATATATATTATCTTTGGATCCAGTCAGTGGACCTGGTCCATGCAATTAACTTCCCACTCCGCAAACGCATGAGATGTTAACAACTACACCACCCACTTCCTCTTTTCTCTCTTCTCATCCCCCAAAATCGGATTAAATGCATGTAGGTTTGGGAAAACTTCAAAAACCCCCCTGTGGTTCCGCAGTTTCTCACTTCAGTACCCTGTGGTTTAAAGTGTATCAATTTGGTGCCATGTAGTTTCATTTTTATATTTTTATTATCAATCTCACTATTTTTTTTCTCTTAAATAAGTGGCAAAGTTAAAATTAAAGAGTACTAAAGAGAATATTCAATAAGCCTAGGTGGGTATCTGAAGTTTTTTTTTGTATATAATTTAACAAAATATTAACGAAAAAGCTATCGAAAAAATAAAAATGAAACCAAAGGTCACCAAATTAATACATTTTAAATTACAGGGTACTCAAGTGAGAAAATGTGAAACCACACGGGGTTTTTGAAGTTTTTCCTATAGGTTATAAATATATTTTTATAAAACTTAACTTTCATATATATATTGTTTCAAAAGTTTTAATATTTTGAAATATATTCCTCGATTTATTACCATTATATATATAACTCTATATTTTAAATAAAATATTAAAAAATTACAACAATATAATATAAGAGTGGCAACAATGTCAAGTTATCTAATAAATTAACTAAACAGAATTAAATATTTAACCTATAATTAACTAAAATTTTCTAACGGATTCTAACAGCATAACATATTTGAAGCATTAGAACTTTTATAAAAATTGAATTTTATAAAAAAAAAATAGATATTTATAATTTACTATTTTGACAGGGACCCGAATGAAATTAACCCAATAAAATAACGAAATAATAAACCCTTTTAAAACTAAGTGAGGATTGTGGAAACCACCCTCCTCACGTACACCCTCCTCTCTCCCAAAAATAAACACCCCTCAAAAACCTAACACTATCTCTACCATTGTTAGTTTTTGTACCATTTTTTGTATCGTTTTAGTCGATCTATGATGGATCAGAAGAGCAAGAAAAACGAGTACAGAAACGATCGCGTCGAGCTTCTTTCGCCGGAGCGAGTCGACGACTCGTCGGGGGCGGGCGCGGGCGCGGGTGTAGGGGCGAGCGCGGGCGCGGGTGCGGGAGCGGAGCCGGGGGAGGGGTGGCGACTCAACGTCGACGACTTCCAAATCCCCGAACGGCCCGCGGAGCCTCCGTTGGTGACTAGAATCTTCCAACGAGGTACCGATTGATCGATCTCTTAATACTCATCTTAGATAATAATGTTTTGTTCACTCTCGTTTACTCTATATATATATTATATTATTATTATTATTATTATTATTACTTTAAAAAATATATAAATAATTAATTTATATTGATTTTTAATTTTTTATTACGTACGTACTTTTGTTTGTGGAATGTTTATTCTGTGGATTATTGTAGAATCCGAAGGGGGGAGAATTTGCTTAGGTATAATTTGGGAATTATTCGCGAATTATTAATTTTTTAGGATTATTTTAAAGAATCTTAAGCATTATTTAGTAACAAGATTTAAGAGTTTTAACAAAATAATTAAAATGCTAATTCATAAAGATACAATTAAAGTGGACTATGATGCGAACTGTTTATAATTAATTCTAATATAAATAGGAAAAAGCTACAAACACTTCTTTTAGAGTGGCGAATTTGAATTTTACAGTTATATTTATTGCGCTTAAATAATTTTTCGTCATAATTTCATTTTGCCGAAAAATTTAACAGTTTATTTAAACTAAACCACAAAGGGGTTATTTAAAATTTTTTTTAAAAAATATTAACATATGAATCCCTAAAGTTTCGAATATTTAAATTTTCCCTATAGATCAACCACTTAGATCATTGTGTTCGTTATTTTAGAATCTATAATTTATGATTCACATAAAAATAACGCAAAATTTGGAATTAAAATATTAAAACTGATAAATAAAATTAAATAAAATTAAAAATATATTTATTTAAGAGTAGAATAATTAATGACCATTTTGTAGAAAAATTCCACTTTAAATATATCATGGATATTAATTTCTTTAAATATATCCATGTCAATTTTAATCCTTAAAATTCATAAATAATATAGTAAAAAATATACTTTCCGTCAATTTTCGTTAAAATTTTATTAGAATTAGAGTACGAAATGACGTATTTGTCCCTCACTATAGCTCACTATTATATAACTTGTTTAGTTTTTATTAATTTCAAATTTATATATATCACTCGATTGCGATAGTTCAATTTGATTTTTTGGCTCAATTTGTGCCATTAATTATCTTTTTCAAATTAGTACTTCATTTAATTAATTGATGAAATAAAATTTCTCTTTTGATTAATTGAAGGGGTGTTCAAGTCAATAGAAGGGATAAATTAAGTTGGTATTTAGTTATATTTTTTTAACATAATTTTAGTAATATAAATAGTTCTAATAATTTTTCAAAGTTTTACGCAATTAAGAGTAATTAGATAGAAGGACATTAATGGAGCAAGAATAGCTATTTCGTTCAAATCGGATTATTTTAGATATTTCTAGAATAAACCAGAAACAATTATTCTACCCTTTTCAGAGAAATAGGACTATGCTCATGCTATAAATATAATAATATAATTATATTATGAGTTGAGCTCGAATACTATTGGTAACAAATGGGTTCCGTTGCCTGTCATTTGTTTTCGATGATAGAATTTACAAATTGACGATCGGCACCGTTGAACATGATTTATACCATTTAAAGTATTTAGAAACAATATTTTAAATCTTTTCGGTATCATTGACCTAATGATCGAAGGGTTTTAAAATTTATAATTTTAATAGTCGATACAAGGCGTTTTCTTATTTAACGACGTAAAAATATCCAAATCAATTGAATTTTGATTAGAAAATTCTTTAAAGTATTTAGAACAAGATTTATACTCTTGATTTTGATTACAATACTCCTATTATCACTTTTTAAAAATATTCATTTTTATTCGTTCATTTTATTTTCATTTGATGGACAAGAGAACAATTTCAAAAAAATGTGAAATTTGATTTCTAGATGCTTCAAGTGGTATACATCATGTGCAATTTGGAGGCTCCATCATCGAAAACAAATAGGTGGTAACGGAACCCGTTTGTTACTGATAGCATTTCAGCTGAACTCATTATACTATATTACAGGCATAATTTCATACCGCCCTTGTAAATATATCGAATAGTAGATATATTTCTACAGAGTTCAACTTTTCATATTTATCACTACAAAAGTCCTAATATTTTCAAAAGTATCCCTACTATTAGAAATATCCGTCAGAAAAATATAGTTAAATACAGATAAAATACTACTTAATCTTGATTAGTGAATAAGGTAAAATTACCTTTTTACCCCTCTTATATTTGCAATGGTAAAAATAACATTTCACTTATAAAGAATGAAGTTAAGCCGTAGAAATTTTTTGGATGACATTTCTGTATAATTTTAACTGTTGAAATTTTTTTAAAAAACATATTTGTGATGACAAAAATATTATTTTACTTATTTTTTATTAAAAAATAAATAGTAACATAATAAATCGGAGGAACAATTAAATATAAATATCACTTAATTTTTATAGAAATAAATATGAAAAGTTTGAACTTTATAAAAATATATTATCTCTTATATATTCCATATATTTATAACAGGAACTACATAACCGACCGTCCTTGCAAGTGGCAAAGGACTTGGTGGTTAATTGGTATCCGTAACCTTAGTTCGAATCCCGGGTTGATTCACATTTACATTTTAAGTTTATTTCTAAATGAAATAAACGAAGCGGGTAGCGTGCTACCTATCTCTCAAACAGAGAACTACATAGAATTATTTCTATATTATTATTATATGTGTTACTTTATTAAGATATATATATATATTATAAATTCGAAGTGTAGGAGAAAATTGGGGCCCATGCATGCAAACATCCAAAGCATTAATACTTCGCAGGAGAACTCGAGTTGAAATTTTCCACCGACTCAATAAAAAAAAAGCGAGCTTTTCGTGAGGAACGACTGATTCGACTTTGAGAATGTTCTCGCGCGTGGTTCGGAACAACTATTAATTAAACTAAATAATATAATAAAATAAAATGAGTGTGGAGAGTGTGCATGGTTTGGTGAGTCACATTTGTGACTCATCCATCACATGATGTGTGTTCCACACACACAATTAAGTCGATCAATTTTTTTTTTTAAAAAAGAAAAAGAATATTGTGACGAGTACTTAGAGAATATTTTATATATAATCTTAACAATTTCGCCTTTTGCCTCGCATTTGCGATAAAGCTGATACGTGTCATCACTGGCCGCGTTATACGTTAATGGAGTCACCTTTTTATGATCAGTTTAAATTTGAGGTTTATGTCTTTAGCTTAGTCCGTAAGCTTCTGGTAAACAAAAGACCTCTTTATATAAAAGAGAGACCAAGTTAATACATGATGAGTTATGAATTAGTAAGAAACTAATATAATATACACTAATATAAGGCATGCATGCATAATTTTCTGTAAAAAAATTAAATATATATATATAAGGTAACACCCCCCCGCAAACTCAAGATGGAGTAAATACTGAGAGTTTAGATAGAAGGTACTAATGTCGTTGAGTAGTATAAGATTTGGTGAAGAAATTAGCAAGTTGTTGAGCAGAGGAAACCAACGGCAGAGATATCGACGACGAGCTTTTGCGTATTAAGCTAGTCGCGCTGTGATATCATGAAAACAAAGAATAATTAGAGAAGAAAATATATTTCTTTCTGATTTGATAAATTACAAAAAATCTCTTTATATAAAAGAGAGACCAAGTTAATACATGGTAAGTCATGAATTAGTAAGAAACTAATATAAGGAATGCATAGTTTTCAAAGATCGTCGTTATTTGAACTTTCGAATTAAAAATGCGTGGCATAATTAGCGTCAGTATATACGTGACAACTCTTTAATGTTTGCGGATACTTTGCTGACGCTTTCTAATATAACGGATCTACGGCAGATCAATTTGTAATGCTTTTCAGCAATGTTATATAACTATCGAAAAAATCGTCCTTAATAAATGTTAATTTTTTTTTTTTTTTTTAGTGCCACCTTATTTAAAGTTTTAAATCACTATTTTAACCTAATGAGCACACTAAACTTACATTTGTGAGTATCGTGGAGAGATTACGAATTATACATCTCATTTAGAGCTAAGACGACGTTTGGTACAAATTAGAAATTTAGGAACTTTGTATAGAGCCTGTTTCGCTATGCAGTTGTGTGCGTTCGCGGTACACGACACTACAACAGAATTAGGTTAATTATAGGAACACATGTTTTGGATATTTTTGAGTAAGTGTTTTATTTATGCTAAAATTTTAAAAAACATCTACGAATGCTTAAATATAAAGTCCAATCCAACTAAAAATAAAAGATTACTCTACTCAACCGAGCGATATGCTCAACCGTATTCTCAGTTTCATCACCTAAGAACTTATCAAACTTCGGCATACGTCAGTTTGCTAGGTACGGATACTCCAAATCCACATTGGCAGGATATGAAAACCTAAAAACTGGCGGCATTGCCTGCCTTGCTCTAACACCAAAGGTATTTCTGATAGCCTCCTCAATTTGAGCGTATAGCTCATTGTTTCCTACCAAAATGACAGATACTTGGGTATGAACTTATAAGTTCGGCCCTAGAGGAGGTTGTTGTTGCACATTATGCCCCATAGGATCTTGCTGGAATTATATATCCCGCGTTGGGGCCGTAACAACGGCTAAAACGGCATCTAAGCGCTTATCCTTCTAATGGATATTATGATCGATACTTTGCAAAACTCGATCGCGTCATATGCATGAGGGTACGTATAAACCAAATTCGGCTCAGGCGCGTAGCCGATTGGCCAGAACTTTCTATCCCCGATGGTGGTGGCATCGATTGATTGCCGATGACTCTTCTCGGCGCCACTAATTTGGTCATTCTCAGATAATATGGGGATGGTACAACTTTGGAGATATAAAGTTTGTTCCTTTGCCATTCTAATTGTGAAAGATGAAATAACTGAGTGTCCCACCGGGCGTGCTAATAATTGTTGAATCACAAATTGAACTTGCGGAGATGTTGACCAAGTCAAGTGAGTTTTTAGGTTCTTGATCGGTTCTCAGACTGACCCTTGAGTGCGCCACGATCAAGTGATTCGGTTGAGGAGGATCGACTCAACCGAGTTCTTCCTTAATACGATAAGCTGAACTGAAGATTTAAGACTGACTCGGCTGGACGAGCCGAGCTGGTTGTGACAAAAATTGAAAACTAAGCTATTCTTAATCTAGACTAAGCTATTCTACTCCTAAAAAAGCTCTTAAAATGTACAAAAGGAACGATTACAAAAGTATACTACTCCTAGAAGATAGAAAAATTGTTAAAAATAGTGATCTTCTTGTTCGCAAGAGAGAAAGACACTTATTTCAGGCATCGTTGCGTTATTTATAGTATTACTATCAGCCTGCAGTTACCCGGCAACTCGCATTATGGGGAACGCTAAAGTCGCCCTTTTATTGGTCTGCGTCGCCCTTTTATTGGTCGAGGGAATAACTCCCGCATTCCTCGCCCACTTCTCATCCGTTCCCGCTCAAAGGTTCTGTCTTCTTTTAGCAGCTCTCGGTGTACCACGTGTCGCATTTTAATTTGTTCACGCTATAAACACATGTGCCAAACCGCATACCAACAAGATTAGAAGTTACAAATCCTACACTAAAATTTCTTGGTCTCAATTACGTTTCTCAATAAACTTTATTTGTCCTTCCATTAAATATATATAGATCAATAAATCGGACGAAAATTGTCGCATTAGCACTAAGGACATGTTTGTTTCATTGAAGATAAAGTTTAAGTCAGAGTAGACTTTTGGGTAAACTGTACGTAGCTGCATACAAATTATTTTTTTCCGCTGCTTGTGAAACTAGAGTTTTTCATTTCTGCTATTTATAAAAGTTGAATGTGTGCAAGATAGATTAATATTTTTTAAATTTTTGTCTTTCTTTTTTTTCATAATTTACTTTGTTCGGGATTGGATCGACATCAATTAAGCTATTTTGGAGAATGCGAGTTTCCACTGAAAGTAAAGTTACAAGAAACCAAATAATGACAGTAAGCATTTACGGTTGAAAACTATTTTATCTCTATTCACTTTCGGCAGAAAGTAAATGTTGTACGAGAGAATTCAATTGAAATTTATTATTTAAAAATTTTTCAACGAAAAATTTAATTATAAAAATTAAAAGATTCAAAGGAAAAAATGAAATAAAAAGTTGGGTAAAAGGTGGAAACCAACAAGAAGGTTCGTTTTCTACATGTTTTAATTAAAAAAGTTCTTGGACTTTTCCTGATTTGTTCAAATTAACGTACGTGTAACACATAATTAGATGAATCTTTCACTATCATTATTATGTGTAATTTAATATCACTTTATTACTTTTTAGATAAGTCAAAATGCAATAAATAATGGTATCCTTGTTACACTTATTTTATATTCATAATAATAATGTAAAAAAATAACTTTTTGATAAAAATGTACCAAGACCACCTCAACTATAGAGGTTTCTGAAATAGCTCCCTCTACAATTCTTCTTTTTGGTTTGTTGAGATTTTTAAATTTTATTAGAAAATAATAATTTAATTGATTTTTTATTATTTATTGAAATGAATTAATTCTAATGAATTAGAGGCGGATCGAAAATCTCAAAAAAAATAAGGGTTAATTTCCTGTATATCCCTACAAATATAGTGAATAGTAAATATATCCCTACAAGGTTTAATTTTTATATATTGTCTCTGCAAAAATTCTGATATTCTTAAATATGTCTCTGTCGTTAGCATTCAATAGAAAAAGTTAGTTAACCATAGGTTAAAATAATACTTAACTTAGTTTTTGATATTTTTACCACTTTATATTATACTAGTATGGCTTTTAGAGGAATATATTTGTGATGACAAAATTGAAAATATAAACGGTTCTCTAACGGTAATAAATTAGAGAAATATATTTGAAAATATTAAGATTTTTACCACGACAACATATGAAAATTAAACTTTGTAGAAATATCTTTGTCATTCACTATGTTTTGCAGGACATATATGAAATTAATTCTAAAAATAAATAATTAAAGAGGCGAGTTGAGAATGGGCTATAATTGAGGGGTTTGTATACATTTTTACTTAGCTTTTCCTATGCTTCACGCAAGGCTCCAGGGCGTGTTTGGTCCGAAGTCGGAATCGGGAATCGAAATAAATCGAAATCAACATGACTTATTAACTAATTCTGTTTGGTTCATCTCTTGAATCAGAATTAGAGTAAATCATTCATATTGTTAGTGTTTGGTACATGTAAATATAAAAAACTTAATCAGATTAATATATTAACTTTATCTTTATAATATATTAATTTAAATTCAAATTAAAAATTAAATATTAAAATTTTATATCAAAATTTTGAGATAATGTCAAAATTTTAAATCTATTATTTTAAAAAATTAAACTTTGAGGTTGAGTGAATACTTTGACATATAAAACTAAATTTCAATTTATTTAAATTCAAACTTAAAATTACAATTCAAATTTTAATTTGAATCCATAAATTTAATTTAAGTTTTAATTAAAATTTGAATAAAACTTTGTATAAATTAAATTTTAATTTGAATTCAAATTCATAAGTTAGATTCGAAATACTTGATTAAATTTTAATTTTTAATTCAAGTTTAAATTAAAATTTAAAATTTAAAATTTAAAATTTAATTTCTAAATTTAACTTATTTTTTAATTAAAAAAAATAAAAAAATAAATTTAATCCGAATAAATATCCATTCCATCCGGATTCAAGAACCTGATTGAAAAAAGAGATGATTGGAAAATTCCCATTCCACTCGGGAATCAGAATCGGAATGGAACTCTCGCGTACTAAACACCTACAAACGAATTCGCCCATTCCGATTATGATTCCAGGGCGAAAATGAAGCGAACGAAACACGCCCGTAGAGTCGTCACACTATAAACTTCATACCTCATCTTTTCCTTTTTTTTTTGTTTTTTTCTTCTTTTTTTTTTAAAGCTTTCTTATTCATAACTTTGTGAGGAATTTATGCTTCATGCATCTTCGAGGAAACTTCTCAATATTGTCACATAGTTTGCTGGAATCGGCCACGCATGTGTTTTGATAAGAAGATAAGTTTCCTCGCATTCCGTTTTTCTTTTTTTTTTTTTTGAGAAATAGGTAGCGAGCTACCTGCTTTATTCATAAAGTAGGATGAATTAAGCATACATAGTGGAGACAACTAGGGCCTCCGAGAAAAGCTCTCATTCCGTTTTTCAAAATGCGACAAAATCACTGGTAGTTCAGTTGTAAGGAACTCAGATAATCTGGTCTCGAGTGTGTTTGTTCATCGAGACGGAAGCGGTAACTGCTCATTTCTGATGTTTGATCTATCGTAATTCTATTTTCCACTGAAACTAAAAGAGTAATGCTAGGTGTACACTCCAAATGGGTGTACATCTTACAACCCCACCCATTCTTGGGTGGGGTGTAATTCACTAGTCACATCATGTGACTGGTGAGTAAATTCCCACCCAAGGATGGAGGGGTTGTAAGATGTACACTCCTTTTGGGGTGTACATCTAGCATTTTCCAAACTAAAAACCCCTCAAAATATTCCAGATCCGAAGTTTTCATGCCATTCACTTCTTGCCAAATAAACAGTAAAGCTAGAGAAACTTCAGTTGCACCGCTATATAAAAAAACAATGAAAGAAAAATAATTTTTATCTGAACTTTAGTTCATCCGAAAATCTTACTTCAATCTGAACTTCATCTTCGGCGAAACCAAGGTGGAGTTCGATCTTTCAAGTTTAAGACTCGAGTTTTGGGCTTTAGATGCAGTTTAAGTTCGAATAAAATATCGGGCTTCGTTTTCGTGAATTTGAAATTTCTAGAGGCCACTGTTGTGGGTTCTTAGAGACAAAATTCACAACGGAGTTATGATTAAGAATACGAGTGACTTTAAACTCTGATAGTAATAACTGAGCTTAAAATATTTTAGATCGATGATTTTAGATCCAGCGAGTTTTTATTACCCCTGTGGTACACTTCAACTTGCCTCCTATGGTACGACACATTTGTATTTTCCCGGGCCTCCTTGTAGTTTAAAAAATTACACTCAACTATCTTGTTGTTTACCGACCGTTCCTAGCGCAAGTGGCAAAAGGGCTTGGTGGTTGGTACCTGAAATCCGAATTCGAATCCTAGTTGATTCACAATTTGCCCCCTTATGTATACCGTACTTTTACTTACTCCATACTTCTAAAAGTTATACTTAACTTCTTTTATATATATATATTAATAAAGATAAGTTACATATATATATATATATATATATATATATATATATATATATATATATATATATATATATATATATATATATATATATATATAGAGTCCCGCCGCTATGCTATCAATAGCACGAAGACTCTGCTACCAAATTTTCCACCGTTAGATCCACCCCTTTGATGATTTTCACCTGTTAGATTATGCTATTCAACCAACCACCAACTTAACCCTAGGGGGGCAGCATCATCCTAACCGCAGATCTCTCAATCCAATGGCTAAAAACTTGGTAGCACTAATGACTTTGTCTTATTAATAAATAATAATATATATATATATATATATATATATATATATATATATATATATATATATATATATATATATATATATATATATATATATATAAAAGATAATTGACTATATACCCCTTCAAAACTTTAAAAATATCTAATTTACTCTTCTTCTTTTTTTTTCTAATATGCTCCTCGTACGTTCCTCCGTTATTCAAAAATATTCCTATAGTTCCCACCCGTTAAGTTATCTCCGATTAAATGTGAGTTAAATGTTTATCTAAGAGGGATAAATTAGAAAGTTAAAAAAATTTCGAGAGTATATATGTAATTTTTCCAATATATATTTAATAAGGAACTAGTGATTAATAAGAAACCACCCTCTAGGTTTTAAAAATTTATACTTCACTATCCTATTTAATGATAGAATTTTTCATTGAAACAAATTAAAATAAAACAACAAGATAATTTTTTTTCTTTTAAGAGATAGATAGCACGCTATCTATACCCGAATAGGAATAGCTTATTTAAGGATATACATAGGATTAGATCAATCTAGCGATTAGCTAAAAATTAGATTGTTTTTAAGAATAATATAAATAATAATAACAATAATATTTAGATGATTAAATTGGAACAAGGAAAATAAAAGTTATAATTTTAAATTAAAATTATTTTATCTAATTACCTAACATCAAAATATTACTTATAAATAATTTAAAAATTAATAAAAATTATTATTAGCTATGAATATTATATAAGATAATAAAAAAAACATAAATTAATTAAATAATTATAAAAAATAATTTAATTTTTTAATTAGTTATTAAATTCTTTTAGCTAGATAGCTAGTACAAAAAATTAATTAGATTAATGAAAATATTAATGGTTGATGAATATATAAATATTAGTTTATGAATAAATACATTAAAATATTAATAATTAATTATACATATACATAACAACTTTATTAATTATTTTATTATTTAAATAATAAATTATAATTTAATTTAATTAATTAGATTAATTAATAACTTAATATATTATAATTAAAATTAAATTTGACTTTAATTAAACTTAATTTGATGAGAACAAGTTTATTCTAGAAAAAAAAGATGTAACAATAGTTTTACTCTTATAACCGATCGTCCCTAGAGCAAGTGGCAAAAGGCTTGGTTGATCAAGACTAGTTCAATCCTAGTTGATTCACATTTTTAAGTTTATTTCTAAATGAAATAAACGAAGCGTAGCGTCTATCTATCTCTCAAAAAGAAAAAAAATTTTACTCTTATAAATTATATCAACTTGTTTAAAAAATTTATAATAATTATTATTATGAAATATTGAATATGACGTTTGGAAATAAAGGAGGGAACTTATTCTCCACTTATTAGAGAACCAAATACTCCGGCAAAAAGAAGAGGATTGTGAATCCGTAGACCGAGTCGGTGTGAGTCTGATTCGTTCGTTTCTGGTTCCCGCCCTTGTCGGCTCCAAACCCTAACCGCTTCCCCGTTCTACTCCACCGCCTCCAATCACAGTACGACCGCCACACTTATTATTATAAATTATTATAAATACCGACCATTATCAAATTTTATTTCAAAAATTGAATTCTCTCTCTCTCTCGCCGCTCTTCGTCGTCGTCCTCGTCGTCGTCTCCGATCCCACGTACGCGAAGAAGAGGTGGTGGTGGTGGTGGTGGTGCGGCAATGGCGGACGCGGAGCTGAGAACAGAACCGGCAGGCTCGGACAGGGATGAGGCGGGGGGATCGGAGGCGGACGCGTGGCGGATCAACATCGGCGACCTCCGCGTTCCCGAAGGCCTCGACGATCAGCCGTTCATCGCCCGCGTGTTCCGCCGATCGCACGGTCTCGATTTCTTCTCCGCCTTTTCTGATCTCTCTTTTTTGTGTGTGCGCGCGCGTGCGTGTATTTTTTGGATTTTTTTTTGTTGTGCCTATCATGTGTTTGATGCTTTGTTTCTACTAGTTTTTTTTTTTTTTTTTTTCCCCTGGTGGGGAGTAATGGCTTATGGTTTAGGGTTTAGGGTTTAGGCTTACAAGAGCGCCAGTTGAGGCTGCGAAGTGGAGGGGGATTGAATTGGATAAAATAAGATGAGAGAGCGATGTTCGGGTAGAACAAGGGCTTTTAGGGGTCTAAGGGCTTTTTTTCCTATTTTTGAAAAAAATTTTTGCCGAATTTATTGTTTGCTATTTGGTATTTAATATATACGATTGGATTGGATTGGATTGGATGAGATGAGAGAGTGATGTTCTTGTAGAGGGAGAATTTCGCAACATCGGGGGGTTTGATTGGATGGAACAAGGCGGAAGAGCGATGTCGGCGTCGGCGGGTTTGAATTGGAGATGATAATGATATCGGCGGAGAATTTAGGGTTTAGCAGCTCGGAGGATTGTGAGAGATTTGGGCTAGTGAACTTGGTGGGGGTGAATGATCATGTTTGAATGGCATCGACAAATTTGGATCGAAGAGATTGGAATCGAATTGGTTTGAATTCAAACAAATCCCATTGTGCCCTACTGAACTTGCGCCCTAGAAAAATCCGAGTCGTTAATTTGCCCCTCTTTCCCAACACTAGTCTTTCACTTTATCCGATCACTTTATCCAATCGCTATAAACTCATTTGGATAGAACTTGTGATTAAAAGGAGGTATTTCGTGGATCGACGGCTGCGACCGATTTGGCCTTTTTGAACTCCAACTCACATGTAAGAAAGCGAGGACTCAGAATGCAGTGCATTGCATTACTTAGTCCTGTGCACACTTAAAGTAACTTTCTAATGTTAAAATAAAAACGAAATATAGGCATCATAAGTTTTGTTCTTAAGTGATTGAATTGATCTGCTTCTTCTGTTATTACAGCTTGTCATGTAAACATCACTGCTTTGTGCTGCTTTTTTTTTTAATTATTTCCTGCACTTTAGTTGGTTGATATCATTAGTAATGCTTAAATGATTTATTTGATCTGTTTTAGGCAACATAGAGCAACTACATTTGTGATTTTTCGGTATCCTCTGTTCAGATGCATAAAGTGACAATATGCAATTTAGTTTTGATATGTTAAAAATTCCTGTAGAGCTTTAGGTGCAACTCAATAACCCTCACCACTTAATGCATCACTTAAGGCATTTCCGAAGAAGTAACACTCTTTTGCTCAGATATCTTCAAATTTCTCTCTCTGCAAGAGAGCACTTGGTTTCTTTTCGCTACAACACTAACCATGTTCATTAGTCATTTATAAAGTATGATGTTATTGGAAACTTCAGTCCGAAGAAGTATGTCATACTCTTTTGGTCCGATACCTCATCGTAGTCTTCCCTCTCTTTAAGAGTGCACTTGGTGTATCTTCGGTACAACATTTATCATATTGTTTATCTATTTTGCATCAAGTGAAAAGTCAGAAGAACCACGTAATTTATTTCCACTTATTTTTCTTGAATTTTGTTAGACAAAATGTGGGGAGTTTATCTAGGCTTCATGACCAAGATTATGCGCTAAGGCAAGGCATTGTTTACATTTTAAGTGTTTTCAGGGTCAGTTGTGGACTGGGCAGAAAATAATACGGATCCAAAATCATGTGTCATTTTTATCATCTATGTAATTATATTTCTTTTACCTGTTTCCAGGGAAGAAGAAAAAAATTGCAAAATATTACAAGAAGCAAGAGAGTCTTCTAAAGGGATTCACTGAAATGGAAAGCATCAATGAGCTGGGTTTCTTAGAAGGAGCTCCTACAGAGGTACACCGATGTTTTCCCTGATATTAATTTTCAACATCTTTGGTAAAATACAATTCTTACATGTTATTCTTCAAAAAAAATTCCATTTAGAGTTTGAACTGTTAGTTTTGCTTCTATCGACATAGATACTTTGGTGTTCTTGAACTACTTTGACACAAACTTAACTCTTCTTTTGTTTTCAGGATGATTTAAAAAAAGTAGCAAAGAGCCAGCGACTGGCTATAAACATTTCGAATTTCGTCAATCTTCTTCTTTTCGCCAGCAAAGTACTTGCTTCTGTTGAAAGCAGATCCTTGGCAGTGATAGCTTCAACCCTGGACTCTCTATTGGATCTTTTGTCAGGGTTTATTCTCTGGGTTACTGCATATGCTATGAAGAATCCAAATAAATATAATTATCCAATTGGAAAGAAGCGTATGCAACCTGTGGTAAGTATATATTCCTGGAACTAGTATCTTAATTATGTCGTGTATCTTCAATTGTCTCGCAGATTTATCTTACCATATCATGTAATGGTTTAACAGGGAAATGGCATAGCATTATCTTATTAAGCAATCTTAATACTGAAAAGTGTTTGGGTTAATTCAATAGGCATTTATCTAATAAACTATTCTATACGCCGAGTGTTGGTATTAATGAAATTGATGTCTAAAAACTAAATTATCGTAATAGTTAATAGCCACAGTTTATGGTTGTGTAGTAAAGCATATGAGAGGCATCATGCGTAGTACCTAACAGATCTCTTTCTCACACAGCTTCATTTTATCTGTGACACTTAATTATTCGCAAGCCACAGCGGCACAGCTCCAATTATTGTATCTTATAGCTTTTCCCAATTTGTTTTTTTATTATTTATGTGACAGCAACAATAGCATATGGCCATATGCTATTTATTTTTTAGGTTTGCCTTTCTAAAGCAGTTGTTTTTTTTTCTTTTGTATTTCTCTTTTTTTTATGATAAAGAAAATAACAAATATGACTATATTACTTAATGTAGTTGTATATCCCCATATACTTCAGTTGTTTTTATGTAGTGCCACTGAAAAAATAACAACTACTTGAAAGGCTATATGGTACAAAGTTCTAACGGGCTTTCAAATCAAAAGAGAAAAAGAAATGCCTATATTGTAATTATAACCTTTTTTCATATTGTAGTAAAGACCATTTACTCCGGTTATTATGAGTATGTTACTACTAATTGAAAAACCTATATTCTAAGCATAATCTCTATAACAACTTTCTCAACAGTATGCTGCTGTTCACAAGCCTGTTTGGAATTTCTTTTCTCTCCATTCTTATTCCAAATTACTTTCTCATCATGTAATAGTTTCAAGCAATCAAAATTTTCTCCTACCTCAATTTCAATCCTGGATTAAAGATTAACTTTGCAAATTCGATGGTCTAATGGGATAACCTGATTCAAATCATGGATGATTGACCACCTATCATGTACTGTCAATGCTTTCGTACTAGAAGTGATATAACAATATGTTATTATGCTTTTAGGTTTGATCTAATTTTGGGTGATTTAGTTGTTGTTAGGTTTTGTCACTTCCTTTCATTCTTAAAGACCGACTACATTAAACATTTATTTGCAGGGCATTATAGTTTTCGCTTCAGTAATGGGAACTCTTGGCCTTCAAGTACTGATAGAATCTGGCCGTGAGCTTATTACAAAGGTGAGCCAACTTCAGTATCAGAGTCCACATCATTTGTACAATTCAAAGTAGTTTCAATGAGTCAGTAAAATCATCTTGTCCTTAATGTAGAAATTATATGATACTTGCATGTATTCCCCTGCGTAGTTGCAAATGTGCATGCAAAAACATGTTAATTTGCATTCCCCCCTGTCAGGGGTACATATGCAAAATATCATTCTTGAATAGATACCGAGGCAAGGGGGGTTCACATGCAAATAGCAGGGTTTCAGGGGCACAAAGGCGCATACCAACTTTTCAAGAGTATTTCCGTAGTTTTGTGCACTAACCATAGTATTTATGCAGAAAGTTGCTTCTCTTTTACATTATTTTGTTTTAGTGTTACTTGTATGCGAACCAATGTTACGCAAGTGCGAAGAAAGATGCTCTTCTGAAAGAATATTATGTTCGAACGTTAACGTTAAACTCCTTATCGACATTATTGTTCATTAACATAAATTGCTTTCGACCGACTTTGTTTGTTTTTCAGTCTCACACCACTTTCGACCGTACGAAAGAGTTTTGGATGGTCGGCAGCATGGCCTCAGTCACGATCGTGAAATTCATTCTCATGGTATACTGCCGCACTTTCGACAACGAGATTGTCCGAACATACGCGCAAGATCACTTCTTCGACGTTATTACAAACTCGATCGGTCTAGTAACGTCTCTGCTCGCTGCTCGATATTATTGGTGGATGGACCCCGTCGGAGCCATACTGGTGAGTTCCACATTACACATTAAGAACTTGCGGCTTTTATGATCTGGATGCATACGTTAGCGTATCGATAAACGAAGTCGGCTTGTTAATTCAGGCGATCGCAATTAGGCATCATCGAGTTTTGCAAGGAGAACCTCCGAAAATATTGCGATTTTATTTCCATTCTGCTGAAGTATTAGGATTAAGATACCTCACCCTATAAGATTTCGATCATTGCTTCGTCGCGGTTGTGATTGCATGTTTCATTTACTAGGGTTATGTGAAAATATCTACCCGTTCTTTTACCTCGCTTTTAGGGTTTAGGGTTCCTTAAGTGATGGTACCACAATTGTGATGCAGATTGCGCTGTACACGATAACCACATGGGCGAGGACCGTGATGGAGAATGTGTGGACGTTGGTCGGCAAAACCGCGCCTTCCGAATTCTTAACCAAATTGACCTACCTGATCTGGAACCATCACAAAGAGATCAAGCACATCGACACGGTCCGTGCGTACACATTCGGCGAACAGTACTTTGTCGAGGTGGACATCGTCCTCCCCGGCAACATGCCTCTGAGCCAAGCGCACGACATTGGCGAGGCGCTCCAAGAGAAGCTCGAGCAGTTGCCCAAGGTCGAGCGCGCCTTCGTTCACGTCGACTTTGAGTTCACGCACCGGCCGGAGCACAAGGCCGGGGTCTAATTGCGACGCAAATTGTTGACACGAGAGGTTCGTCGGAAATAATACTCTCTTGCTAACGCATTTTACGTGTTAACTTGTCACTTTATTTGTTTTTTATTTTTTATTTTTAATCTTTCTTTCTTTTTTTTCGTCATCTACATGATGGATAACTCAACTATATTAGTGAGGAGATCATAATCTTTACTAAAAGCAATATATATATATATACACATATGCATATCTTACATGTAGTTAATCTCTTTGCTATGAAATAATTGTGTAGTCAATGAGTTATTCATATTATGGGTTTGGTGCTACGAAAAACACTTCAACTACAAAACCCAACTGAATTAGAAACATGAACCGAACCGAAAAGAAATAAGCTGGTTGGTTTTGTTCGATTTATTTGGTTTAAGTAGAACATTTTTGTTTGAATTTAAACTTGTTTAAGGTACCGAAAATAAGGTATAAGTAGGATTTATTTTATGCTAAAATCCTTATTTTAAACAGTGGTTACAATTAGTGGTGGCCATCCGTCTCGCCGTTCGTGAGCCAGCTCGTGTTCAACTCGAAATGAGCTGGAGATCGAATCGCTCGTTTAATAAATGAATCAAGCACGAGCTGAAATTATCAGCTCAGTTTAATAAACAATTTGAACACAAGTGAGTCGATTCGTTGTGTTACTGCTCGATAATGTATATATTTTATATTTATATATATAAATTAATAATTATATATGTATATAATATAAATTTTTATTATTTGATTTTTAGCTCAAGCTAAATGTAAAGCTCAACTCAATTATAAAATCATTTATTTATATGTAAAATTTTAATCATTAGATCAAGGTACAATGGGTAACATCTTATAAATTTATTTTTTATTATATATTTTTTATAATTCTTTCAAATTTTTACTCGTTAATAAACAAGCCGAACACGAGCCGAATTTTTCAGCTTGATACTTAACGAGCGTGTTTGGCTCGTTTCATCGAACACGAGTTGACCCAGCTCGTTCTTGTTCGGTTGACACCCTAGTTACAATATCTAATTATTTTTTTAAAAAAAATCCACGACTAACATATTTTTTAAAGTTATTTAGATTAGAATTTGATTAATTTAGTTTATTCAATTTTTTTTTTCTTTTTTAATTTCTAAAACTGAACCGAAACCGAATTACTTATAACATACTCTATTTCGAAATGTCCCAGTTCTATAATTCAGTTTAAACCATTTTATATGAATGAAACATAAAGAATTTTCATTTAAACATGTATATATTGTATATACATGCCCCAACATATTTAATAGGAAGCTAATAAATCAATATTATGGGTGCGTTTGGTTTGATGTCGGAATCGGTATTGAAATCGGAATGAGAATTAGCTGGAAACGGAATCGAAATGATTCATTATCTCATTCATTCTGTTTGTTTCGTCATCTGTGAATCGGAATCGGAACGAATCATTCTCATTGTCGATTGTCGATGTTTGGTTCAGATACATATTAGAAATACAATCAAATTAATATGACAATTTTATCTTTAAAAAAGTTAGTTTAAATTCAACTGAAAATTAAATATTAAAAATTTAACGTTAAAATTTTGAAATGATGTTAAAATTTTAAATAAATTTTTTTAAAAATTAAAATTTGAAATTGAACGGATAATTCAAAATATAAAACTAAATTTTGATTTATTTAAATTCATACTTAAGAGTCCTATCTATCTATCAATAGCACGAAGACTGCTACCAAGTTTTCCGCCGTTAGATCCACCCTTTGATGATTTTTACCCGTTAGATCATACTATTCAACCACCCACCCACTTAACCCTAGGGGGCCCACATCATTCTAACCACACATCTTTCAATCCAACGGCTAAAAACTTGGTAGCACCAATGACTTTGTACTATTAATAGCATAGTAGCCTAGTTCCATACTTAAAATTAAAAAAAGAGGTAATTAGGGCGATTCGCATTCACCTAGGAATCGAAATCGAAATGAGAATTCCGCCATACCAAATATAGACAAATGAATTCGTTCATTGGGATTTCGATTCCAGGATAAAAAAAAAGAGCGAACCAAACATGCCCTATATGTTTATTTAGCTTGGCTTTCAGAAACAATTTTGTTCTGAAAAAAATCTGTGCAGTACGCGTCGAACAAATAAGAGCGATCTCTTAAATAGTCGCTAATACGCTAGTAATCTACCATTCAAACATTTACTTATTGCTTTACAAAGAAACATGCATATTCACTAAATTTATTCATATTTATTAAAATCAACTTCTATTTTACTCCAATAGTACTTTTTAAAAATCTCTCTGTTAACTAACCAAAGGGCAGAATTTTTTTTTTTTTTTTTTTTGTTTAAGAAAGAGCAGCGCTATCTGCTTCATTCATGGTAGGAATTAAATAATTATTCCAAATGTAAAGCAATGGTAATAATAATGGCCATTAATTGCAGTAACTGTTATAATTTTGAGATATTTTTGTGCAATCCAAATGTGGACAAAAACATGTTATGGAACAACAGTGCCCAATACTTTTTGGTGTGGAGCAAAACTTAATAGGCCACAAACAAAAGGACAAAAAACATGATATGACCCTTGACATTACACTAAACTTGGGGCCATTTATTTTAGGGAAAGAAACTGATTTGAGGTTTCACACAACAAGCACATGGTTTCCTTCATATCTTTCCCTCATTTTTTTTTTCTTATTCTTTTCACTTTCTCCTTTTTTTTTTTTTTTTTTTTTTTTTTACTAGTTTGGTAAGTTACTAGTTATGGTAGTCTCCCATGTCTCTATGCAACAACTCTACTCCCCTATTATTATTATTAAAAAAAAAAAAAAAGGAGGTGAAAATTTGCTTGATTACTAATTTGTAGACATGTTAACTTATGGGGACATATATATATATATATATATATATAAAGCCCCTTATCTATATATTAGGGGACACAATTATACATGCTCCATGCTCTTGTCTCTTGTAGACTTTTTCTTTCTTTTTTTTTTTAAAAAAAACCCAATAATATCAAATAGTAATCTGAAAAAAAAGTACTTAAATGTTGATCGTGATTGTTGATACTGTTGGTAGAAATATTTTCATTTATATAAAAGTTTTGGATATCGATCCAACTACTGGCATTTTTATTGTGTCATTATGTGGCAGTTTTATCTGCCGTCTGTCTGTTATATACGAGACTCAATTAATCTTAAAATGATATTTATTAATTTGTATAGTAAACGCTTGGGGCGGGCTATATAATATTTTCTGATCGGTTCTGGTTCGAAATATATCTATAAAAATGAATAAAAAGAAAAAAGAATGTACTAGAGTATGAATATTCAACAAGTATTAAAAGGAAAACGAGTGAAATTAATTAACCACACTACCATCTTAGCTTGTTACATCTTAATTACATTTCCACCTAATTAATATTAGTATATATAAAAAAATCTATCAACAAAAAAAAAAAAAAAGAAAAAGAAAAAAAAGAAGAAGAATCCATTAAAAAAAAAAACCTATATATCTTCTTCACTACCAAACAAATATCACACACTAATCTTATCTTATCTTAACTATACAAAATGCAAGGAAAAGCCAAAAAAAAAAAAAAAAATGTTTTTTTTTTAAAAAAAATATAGAAAAACAAGAAGCATATATAGAAAAGACGAAATGTCCAAAATACCCTGGCCTAGACCTTGCGAAAAAACAAAAAAGACCAGCATCATAGAGCGGCGGAGAAGGGCATTTTCGTCATTTTACCTGTTGTGGAGCGGGTCGGGGCAACTGGGGATCCGCCGCTTACTCTCGCCCAAACCGCCACCGCCGACGCCACCGCCACCGCCACCGGAAGGGATGGGCCGTGTCCCGATGAAGTGGCTCGTCGATCCCTCCTCTGCATGCGCCTTCGCCTTCGCCCTCGCCCTCGGCTTCGCACGTAAAGACGGAAACGCCGTTGCGACGTTGCAGTGGAAGCACAAAACCATGCTGTAGATCATGGCCATGCAAAACACGAGCCGCCACGATGATCTCCTCTTCTTCCTCCTCCTCCTCCTCTCTACCACACATGGTGGCATTGCCATTGTTGTAGAGATCTACCTAGATAGTGCTTGTGTTTGTGTTTGTGTTTGTGTTTGTGTTTTAGAGAGGGAGAGGGAGAGGGAGAGGGAGAGTGAGAGAGAGTTTCAACGAAGTTGCATAAGTTGTTTGGTAGTTGAATGGTTTGCTTAATTTGAGAGAAGCTCATAAGTTCACATGCACATTGGAAAATTTACAACCAACTCCTAAAATTTATTGCTCCTTTGAATGTAGTCCTTTGTCTATGCCATCACTGTTTAATATTCTTTGACAGATTTTACCCTAATGTAAAAATGATGTCATTTTAATAAATCTAATTCTCTATCCTTTAATGAGTATAAGTTCTTTTCGTATTTATAAATTTTCGGCCGTTAAATTTATATTTTTTATTATTTTCATCCGTTAAATTATATTATTTAACCATCCATTCAATTCTAGAGGATTATTATTATTCTAACTGGGGATCACTATCATCTTAACTGCACATTACTTCATCCAACGGCAAAAAATTTATGAGTATAAAGAGATCATATTTATAAGAGTATATATAGTAGCCCTAATGTATATATATAGAGTCCAGCTGTGATACTATCGATAGTATCAAGAACTATCGAGTTTTTTACCGTTATATTTAATACTTTTTTATCCGTTGTATTATATTATTCAACGAACCATCCACTCAACTCTAAAGGGCCCATATCATCCTAACTGCATAATTCTTAATTCAAGAGCTAAAAAACTAATATCACCAATAGTTTGATGTCATTAATAGTATTCGAGTCTAGTTCTATATATATATATATATATATATATAAGCGCGATGGGTTATTTATTAATTCCACTTAAGCTATAATAATGTTGTGCTTAGTTGATAAATAGGGTGAATTAATTGCATGATGATGATGTTGAAAATTTTGGCTTATTAAAGATTAATTGGTGCATACATACACTTGATTTATCTGTGTATATTAATTTGCATAGCTAAATAAATATTGATATATAAGATGAGATAAATTAAGAACTGACGATCGAATGCGTGATATATACACGAACATATGCACAGATGAACTGCTGAGTATAAAAATAGTCAATAATTCGTATCATACTCTAATTAATAATAAACATATATATAGTAGAGTAGAACTTGCGCGAAACGAAACTCTTTCAAGAATATCTAGAGATCAGTACTGAGATGTGAAATTTATATAAAAACTCAAAAGGAGCAAAAACAGAAAACAACAAGTTAATTAACAAACTAATAATAAAATTTTTTGTTAAATTAGACGAGACAGTCGTAAGGCAAAAAATTCTATTTTTAATATATAGATCCATAACGTGAACTGGAATTAAATAAAAAAAAATAAAAAACAGTATTTTTAATATTTATAAATGATCAACAACTTAATTACCCCTTAAATATTTATGCTCGTATATATAGTAAAAATATATGTAAAGGAAAAATGTGAGTGTTTTTTTGGCAGTGTACAGATCAGTGTAAACGATTAACAGTGTAACGCGCCCGTTTATGACGGGCGATGTTCCTCCTCTGACACAAGATTATAAATGCTGCAAATTTACATGCTGTACGCGCAGAGAGAAAACCGCCGACCCCTTCGTATATTTATATTTAATTAGCACATGCATGTGACTCCACATGTTTGCTTCGTACCATTATTTACACACACATATATAAAAGGAGAGAGAGAGAGAACAGCTGCGTTACTCTTATCACTATAACAGAATTAGATTATAGAAATATATATTTGAGATATTTTTAAATAAATATTATATTTATGTTAAAATTTAAAAAAACAATTATTAATGTCTAAATATAAAGACGAATCCAACTAAAAATAAAATATTACTTAACTCAACCCACCACACCGAGCCCATTTGGCCCGATTACAAACAGAAAAGAAAAGAAAAAACCGATTATCATCTTCACTTTTTTCACTCAATTCAGTGAAATTCTAGACGAAGAGCCCTTTCCAGTCGTCCTCCTACGCCAGCGCAGCCAACGAGATAGAGTTTTGGCGAAGTGTAGGTAAATTAACAGTACTCTTTTAGATTATAGCGACACTATTTAACTGTCACTATATACCTAGCGACCCCACGTACAGAAATACTTTTTAAAAGTGTTGGTAGTTTAGCTAGCAGCACTTTTTTTGACATATATATAACTAAATTTAAACTATAGACCGTTTTTGTTGTAGTGTATAAGTATAGAGTTCTTCGTACTCATAAATTATATTCTATAATAAAACTCTAGAATCGATAACTCACTTCGTTAAATATAATTTAGAGTATTTGAAACTTTTAAAAAATAAATTTCGTGATTTTTCAAAACCATAATAAAATCTATCAAGCTGGCATAAAATGAACGGTTAAAATCGAGCACGTCTGAAAATAGATGATCGGGTCCTTCAATTAATTTAAGACCCGATCGAGTTATTGATCTTTATCTAGATAGTGAATAAAATTTTCTACCAGAAATTCAACCGATTCTAATTTTTTTACACCGTTAAGCTAGCAAGTATCCCATACCGGCCGTTAAAAATTATCAATTTTGTGACATTTTGATCGTAAGGTAATGATGTCGAAAAATTATGAAATTCGATTTCTAGAAATTTTAAATGCTCTAGATAATGTTTAACGATATGTATCGTCGATTAGAAAGCTCTATCATTAAAAACGACTTACTAGTACGAGGATGATCATATTTATTAGATGTAACGACCCAGCCCACTAGCAACAATAACTCGTTGGGCCCAACTACCGGCCCAAAATTCTTAAGCCCAATTATAATTACTAGTGTCTAAGTCTGTTATAAACCCAATAACAACTTCATTCCCATCCGATGTGGGATTATTAGGGTGTCACAGACTCCCCCCGTTAAGGACCTGACATCCTCATCAGTCCAATCACACACACAGCCCACAATCACCAGGCGATGTGAGACTCGTCTCGCTATCCCGTCATCCAAATCGCTCAACTCGGAGACTACGCCACACATGTCCGTGGTGAGCGCTCGATACCAAATGTAACGACCCAGCCCACTAGCAACAATAACTCGTTGGGCCCAACTACCGGCCCAAAATGCTTAAGCCCAGTTATAATTACTAGTATCTAAGTCTATTATAAACCTAATAACAATCTCATTCCCATCCATTGTGAGACCCCAGATAGTCCTATATATGAGATATAATAGGGCTAGACTCTTAACCCGGCTTAAAAATTTTCGGTGGTGGCAGGGCCCAAGAGGTTAAGAGAGTTAAACGTGCTAGGACGGGAGTAGTCCTAGGATGGGTGACCTCCTAGAAAGTTGGGGTGTCACAGATGGTATCAGAGCTAATTACCAGCCGGAAGTGTGAGATGAGTCTCGGCTGAGCCAGGGTCTGGATGACGGGCTAGCGAGACGAGTCTCACATCGCACTTGTGAGTCCGAGGCTGACGAGGACGTCGAGGCTTAAAGGAGGAGATTGTGAGACCCAGATAGTCCTATATATAAGATATAATAGAGCTAAACTCTTAATCCGGCTTAAGCATTTTGGGTGGTGGCAAGACCCAAAAGGTTAAGAGAGTTAAGCGTGCTAGGACGGAGTAGTCCTAGGATGGGTGACCTCCTGGGAAGTTGGGGCGTCACATTAGATTTGGCTCGAAATTGTTAATCGACTCAAGTTCGGATTTTTCGACTCGCTGACAGTTTCGCGGTACAACCAAATTGAAAAAATAAAACTGTGAAAGAAAATGAATGTCTGTGGTGGGTAGCGGTTTCGGCCCGAGCCCGTTATGAGTTTTTCCTCTTTCGTTTTTTCCTTAGAGGCGTGAGATCGTGGTCGGTTGTAATCATCAGAACATTTGTATTCCCTTTCGTTTGATAGTGAAGTTATCTCCTCCCTCGCTCGTGGTTTTTCCATGCGAAGAATTTTTCCCGTAAATCTGTGTGTTTTTCATTTCTACTTGTGGTTTGATTGTTCTTTGTGTTCGTCTTTTTGTTTCCGTTTGTGCGTTTGTCGTAACAATACTCATAAGAGTATAGTAATTATATATATATATATATATATATATATATATATATATATATATATATATATATATATATATATATATGGAGAGAGAGAGAGAGAGAGAGAGAGAGAGAGAGAGAGAGAGAGAGAGAAAGTATGGCTACTATACTCTCATGAGTATAGAGCTCTTCGTGACTCATAAGTTGTTTTTAATGGTGGAGCTTCCGAATTGATGATCCAAGCGTGCATAAAATGAACGGTCAAAATCGAATAAAGTTCTAAAAATGAATGATGAGATATTTCAATTTAAGATTAGGGTTATTGATCTTTATGTAGATAGTGAATACAATTTTCTTTCAAAAGTATTCTAGCTCCAATATATATATATATCTTTGGGCCTACTATACTTATATGAGTATAGAGTCTTTTCTACTTATAAGTTTTCGGTCGTTCGGATGAAAAGATGAACGGTTAGGATGAGAGCGGCTACGGTTAGGTTGATAGTGGGCCCCCTAGGGTTGAGTGGGTAGTTGGTTGAATAGTATAATCTAACGGGAGAAAATTATTAAAGGGACTTTATACTTATAAGAGTATAGTAATGGACTATATATATATATATATATATATATATATATATATATATATATATATATATATATATATATATATATATATATATATAGAGAGAGAGAGAGAGAGAGAGAGAGTTGAGCTAGAATACTATCAATAGCACCATTGGAGTGGTCTTTATTGAGTTTTTAGCATTGGATGGAGAGATGTGAGGTTGAGATGATGGTGGTAGGTGGTGGTAGGTGGTGGTAGGTAGAATATATAGTGTTTAATACAAGGACTATTAATAATCGAGGAGTAGATTCAATAGCTAAAAACCTAATAGCATCATTGGGGTAATACTTAAAAGTATTACTAGCTCAATTATATATATATATATATAAGTGAGGGAGAAGGTCAACATTTCTACAGGTGGAGAAGAGCTGGATCCCTTTGTATCAGGGACGCATTAATTATTGGTAATGAAATATATATATATATATATATATATATATATATATATATATATATATATAGAAAATATGTGAATTATAACTCATTTTGTAACGACCCAGTCCATTAGCAATGATAACTCGTTGGGTCCAACCACCGGCCCAAAATACTTAAGCTCAGTTATTATTACTAGTATCTAAGTCTCTTATAAACTCAATGATAATCTCATTCCCATCCGATGTGGAACTATTGGGGTGTCACACACATTTCCATTTGATCATTAAAACAAACCTAGCATACATGTAAGGGCACTTTAATTAAATAATAATTAGCATCGCTTTAAAATATTTACAAAAATAATAAAATCGTCAAGTAAAAAATCATTGAGTAAATATATCGGGATAAATATACCGACGTTTTAATAAAACTTCAAAAAATTTTAAACGTATTTGATAAAAATATATTTATTGGTGACATATAATTATGGTGTCGGCACATCCAAATATTGAAGACGTTAGAATAAAATGCCGTCTAAACATATTTTGCTGTAGTGTTCTAAGTTATTTGCATAGCCATTTTAATTTCTTTTCCCCCTTTGCGGTAGCAAAATGTGGAAAAAAATTATGAATAACACGTATGAAATAGCTTATAATTTCTCTAATTATTTTACTAAGTTCCATGCAGTTTATTCATAAATTACTTTTTATATATCATTATTTATAATAAACCATGCATATATATTTTTTTAGTGTGCGATGAGATCAAGTAGTTTACAGAAAATTTCTATATATCACTATAACAGAATTAGATTATAAGGACACATGTTTGGGACACTTTTAAGTAAGTATCTTATTTATGCTAAAACTTAAAAAAATATCTAATAATGCCTAAATATAAAGCCAAATCCAACAAAAAAATAAAAGATTACTCTACTCAACCCACCGCACCCAGTCCATTTGGCCAGATTACAAAAGAAAAGAAAAAAATCAATTACCATCTTTTTTTCTCTCTTTACTCAATCCACTGAAATTCTAGACGAAGAGCATTTCCTGTGGTCCTCCTCCGCCACTGCAGCCAACGAGATAGTGTTTAGGTGGTTGCTAAATGCTCAAATAAGTACTAAAATTAAAAAAAATATAAATAAATATATATATATATATATATATATATATATATATATATATATATATATATATATATATATATATATATATATATATATATATATATATATATATATATATATATATATATATATATATATATATATATATATATATATATATATATATATATATATATATATATAGAGGATACTATTATATTAATAGGATAGGAGCATTTGTCCTATTAAGTTTTTAACCTTTGGATGAGAAATTATAGGATTAGGATGATATTAGTCGGTTAGAGTTGAATGATCACCCTAGGGTTGAGTGGTTCCCGCTGGGTTATAGTATTTAATCCAATGGTTAGAAATGATGAAAAAATTGATCCAAATGCTAAAAACTTAATAGGACAAGTGCTCCTATCCTATTAAAATGATAGTAAATAGGACTATATATATATATATATATATATATATGAGTCCTACTTATCTTATTATGAGTACGATCGACCTCGTACTCATAAGTTGTTTTCGATGATAGAGCTTGCAAATCGACGATCCACACTGTTAAACGTTTTCTAGAGCATTTAAAACGTATAGAAATCAAATTTCATAATTTTTCGACCTCATTTACCTTACGATCAAGAGGTCACAAATTTGACATTTTTTAACTAGGTATGGGATACTTGCTAGTTTAACGGTGTAAAAGAATCGAAATTTGTTGAATTTTTGATAAAAAATTCTATTCACTACATAGATAAAGATCAATAACTCGATCTTGATTTGAAGGATCCTATCATCATTTTTTAGGACGTCGTTCGCTTTTGACCGTTCATTTTATGCCCACTTGATGGACCTTATTATGATTTCGAAAATTTACGAAATTTATTTTCTAGAAGTTTCAAATACTCTAGATCATATTTAACGGAGTGGATCGTCGATTCGGAAGCTCCATCATCGAAAACAACTTATGAGTAGTAGGGCTCCAATACTCATAATAGTACAGTAGCCCTACTCTCTATATATATATATGAGTCCACATTATACTTTTATGAGTATAGAGCCTCTTATACTCATAAATTTTTTGCTAGATCTACTCCTTAATCATTTTCACCCGTTAGATTAAACTATTCAACCAACCACCCACTCAACCCTAGGCCCCACTATCAACCTAACCATAACCACTCTCATCCTAACCGCACATTTTTTCATCCGCTAGAACTTATGAGTACAAAGGGCTCTATACTCATAATAATATAGTAGCCTCAGCCATATATATATATATATATATATATATATATATATATATATATATATATATATATATATATATATATATATAAAGAAAGGGAGTGGGAATATATAATATAATAATGAATAATAATAATATAATATGTTTGTGACGTCCTTCTCCAGCTAAACTCACACAAGGACAGAGGAACGTCATAGTATTGGAGCTTTGCAATCGAGATTCTGCCTAATAGAGAAATTATTCCCTAGACCTAGCTTGTACACCGTAGACCACCGAAGCCATCTTAGCCGTTCATTTCCCTTCCTCGCCATATATCCCTTTTCTAAATATTACATACAATCTGTCGAAGAATATAAGTAGAGATGAAGTAATTTTTCAGGAGTATATAAACAATTATCTCTATATAATATTATAAAGTATTTTGTTATATTCAGATATCTTGAATTTCTGAATGAGGTTACTACTGATGCTATATCTATTAGTGCGTTTGATTTAATACAGTAATTAATGTAATGCTACATTGCAGTATTTACAGTATTACTAAAGATCCAGGTCGGTTCTGGGTATTTGATATATTGTACCTATACCCAAAAACGAAATGGTTAGAAAAATATATATATATACGCTACCCATTTAATTTCGAGTCGATCCTGGATCCGGATACTTAAGTTATTAATGCACTTATTGGATCTATTTGAACTGGTTTGAGTAGTGACTACTCGTATACTATCCATTCGAGATCGGGTACGGCTCGGGTCTAAATCGGGTGGAATACCCGTATACATTTTTTTTTTTTTTTATAGATTTTACAAAATTGTCTAAGCAAAACTTGTTTTGGCCACTGGATAAACTGATTAAAAAATTTAAAATTTAAAACAATTTCATATGTAAACACACAAAAAATAAAAAAATTATGATACCATATTATAGATAAATATAATATAAGTTGGGGTAATTACTAATATTATATACTAATATTCAAAAAAACAAAAGAAAAAAAGAAAAAAAATAAAGAAGAATAAAAAAATTTACTAAATAGAATAAAAATTAAAAAAAAAAAAAAAAAAAGCGTTGTTGACTATGATTGGCGAAGGGATTTGGGAAAAGCCCACACATGCCACATATGTAAAGAATTAATATCAGTGATGATGACAATGATAGAAATATTGTTCCAGTAAAAACTCTTAGATGGAAATGAAATAAAAAAAATAAAGAGTAAATAACAAAGAGTAAAAAGATTAGAAAAAAAGTGAGTAAAAAAGCGGATAGGATTTCAGTGTTTCACTAGGATGAAAATATTTAGAGACCCTTCATCTATAAGTCCTATTAAAATTGGTTCCTCTACTTCAAAAGTTTAAATTTTTTGTATTTACTATCGAGATATTTCATCGGATTTGGGTCCAGATTTGAAAACTATTTGAATCTGTACCCATTTAAAAGTTAGGTTCGTGTCGGGTCCAATCGGATATGGATATAAAATATCCAAGCCCATACCCGTAACTTTTCTTTGGATAATTTTTTTTACCCGTATACAATCCATTTTTTATCCGGTCCGGATAGGGTCCGGATAGAGTTTGGATCGGATATGGTATATCGGATATTTTGGACAGTCCTAAGCACTACTATATTTGGTTCAATTTATAACATTCAGTAATTTTGACAATAAAATAAAGTCTATTTGAAAATTGCTCTTAACCATATTAATTTGGCAAACTTTTTGTTTACTATTTATAAATAATATTTTTTCTAAATTTTATTTTAAATAATTAAAGTTTTTAAAATTTAAAATCTGAACAAAAAAATAAATTTAATATTTTAATTTAAAATTTAAATATGAAATTTATAAATTTAAAATCTTAAATTTAAATATAAATTTAAAATATATAATTTAAAATACAAATTTAAAATTTAAAATTTAAATTTAAAATTTAAAATTTTAGATTTAAACTTAAACTTTCAAATTTAAGATTTTATATCTTTAAACTTCAAATCTAAAATTTAAAATTTAAATTTAATTATAAAATTTTAAGTTTAAAATTTAAACTTGAAGTTTAAAAATTTAAATTTAATTGTAAAATTTTAAGTTTTAAATTTTAAACTTGAAGTTTAAAATTTTAAAATTTTAAAATTTTAAAATTAAAATTTTAAATTCAAGATTTAAAATTTAAAAAATGACAATTCAAAATTTTGAATTAAAAATTTTAAAATAACGTATCGAATGTGTTTCGGTAGTTGAAGATGTAAACTAGTAATTTTGTATAACATGCAAGATTAGTTGCATACCTTCAGTAAAGCAAGATACACAATCCTTCATATTACTGACCAGATTACATACCGAATGAATCAAACACAGTAATTCTTGGCAGAATTACTTGTAATCTTATTAGATAACCCGAACCAAATGCAACGCCCTTAATCTACAGCAGTATCGATCGTCGAAAGATTGTAAGCAACACATTTAATGACTTTCCTTTTAAAACTTTTCTTTTGAAAATCAGTATGAAAAATCAGGAAGGAAAAAGTATTGATTATATTACACTTGAACCTTTCAAACATTTGAAAAAAAAAAATTGTCAAATAAATTCTAGAGTTTCCGAACAAAGTGGATAGTATTTCACTCTAAAAAAAATTTGTATTTGGCTGAGTATTGGGTTACCTTTGAGAATAAGAAAAATGGAGTTCACAAGATATATTAGACTAAAATAATGAAAAAGTGGATAGTTTTTCACTCTAAAAAGAATTATTTAATTAACAAGGATCAACAAATTAATTAAATGATAGTTTATTAAATTAATTAATTAACTATTAACAATGTATAAGACAATGGAAAAGCAAATCAATTCATTAATTAATTACTATGAGAAATAATCTAATATGCTAATAAGTAAATATACTAATTAATTAGCTTGTTTATTTAATTACTTAATTAGTTTATTATTTAATCGATTAGATAATTAATGTTAAGGAATTAATTCAACTAGTCAACTTATTATATAGTTAATTAATATTAATATATGGGTCAATGATAATCTCATTAAATACTTCATTATTTAAGTAGCTACTTAACTATGAATAATAAACTACTTGATCAAGTAGTTAATTAAATAGTTATACTTTGATAAGTTAAGCCGTTAATTTGTTAATAATGACACATTAAGTAGCAACAATTTATAATTACCTATAACTCAGCTAGTAATTCTAATGGAGGAATAAGAGAGAAATGCTATTCTTTTTTTTTTAACGGATTATTATTAAAAATATTTATTAACTTAAGAAGAATAATATTCCACGGAGTTTGCCTTGTGTGCTATTCGAAAGTACGATTAGAAAATAGGAATTGGACTAGAATACTTTTAATAGAATTTAGGCTCTTTTGCTATCGAGTTTTTAACCCTTCGGTAAAAAATTGTAGAGTTAAGAGGATCGAGTCCCCTAAAGTTTAGTAGTAGTCTCCTTAGGGTTGAGTGAGTGATTGTTTAAATAGTATGATTTAAATGATGGATTTGATTAAAGTATAAACTTAACGATTAAAAACTCGATAGTAATAAAATCTAAATACTAATAGTATTTCAGCTCAATGTATAAAATAGTTCATTTATTTTTGCAAACAAATGGAGAACCAAGTCTATATGCTTCTCTTTTGAGAAACAAAAAACATATATCGCTACTTACTTTTATCCCAACCACCTTTTTCGCCCAATAGCAAATATAGTGTTAAATGCCAAAAAACTAAAAAAAAAAAAAAAAAAAAAAAAACCCTCAGAGTGTTTGTTACCTCATACTTACAACAATTTCAGAGGTGACCTTAATTTATTACATCATCTTTATCACAAGTCAATTAGATCGCTTCTTTGAAAAAAAAAAAAAAAAAAAAAAAAGTATAATAAAAGTATCTTTTTTGAAAAAAAAATATAATGGAGTGGATGAATTTCTGAAAAACAATTTGATTGGTCGAAGACATAGATGGGCTGGTGTAACTGTGACATTTCTTTAAACTTTTTCACAATTTAGAGAGCACTGTGTTACGGATTTAGCGTTTTCGTTCATGGCAGTTTTGTACGTATATAATTCTCACTATAATTAATGGCAGTTTTGTAACCCTTTAGAGTTTTTCAAAACGGATTGGGTATGGGTCTCCTTAACAACCCAATTCAATTCATTTTCACTAGCAGAATTGGACAAGTGAACGACCGGACTATATAGAAATTTTTCTAAGACCATGACACCTAGCTAGCCACATCAAAAGGTTTACAGATCTAATAAGGATACAAAATATTTGGTGGATTTTGGGTGATATGGTACCAATCCAGCTCATTGTTGCAGCTATGCTCGTTTAAGAAACGAACACGAAATGAATTTTTCATTCGTTTAATAAACGAGTCGAACACGAGCGTGGTTCGCTCATGTTCGGCTCGATAATTTCCGATACATATATTTTATATTTTATATAATTTATATTTTTATATATAAATAAAAAATTATATATAATATATATTTTTATTATTTAACTTTTAGCAAAATAAAAATATAAATACGAGTTTAATTATAAAAAAAAACCCATTTATATATAATATTTTAACTATTAGATCAAAATCTAATGGATAAGATTTTATAAATTTAATATTTAAATATATTTAATCTAATTTATTTTAATTTAAATTCAATTATTTATTTAAATTTATTGCTGCTTATTAAATGTTCTAACACGAATTTGAATTTTTCATTGATCTTTATTCGTGTTCGGCACGTTTATTAACGAGCCGAACACGAGCGAGCCCGCGTTTACACCCCTAATATGGTGCACAAAGTGTAGGCAAATTTTGCTCGCATATAAAAGTGAATATTTTTCCTTCCCATATCTTATTTTGGCTTCTTGTGCTCGCTCATCGCCTTTTCCGCTGTGTTGTCTTGTGAAACTTGTCTTTTTTTAAAAAAGAAAATTTTGC
The DNA here is from genome assembly GCA_025177825.1 of Aechmea fasciata. NCBI lineage: Eukaryota > Viridiplantae > Streptophyta > Magnoliopsida > Poales > Bromeliaceae > Aechmea > Aechmea fasciata. The sequence continues at coordinate 10,937,604 of CM045933.1, forward strand.
ACTGGACCCCAGAAAACCTAACACTCCCTCTCTCTTTGTTCTTGTTCATTTATGTAGATATATACTGGGTCACTTACTTTTCAATGACCCTAAACGTACCCTAATTAATTAGCATTGATTTTCAACTTTATTAACATACTATTTTTCTCTACGAAAAATGATTGGATAAATTAATTGTTGAAATTAGTGCTCTATCTATGTTCTATGTCTATATATACTCATGATGTAACGTAACGATATGATCCGCTAGCAATAATAACTCGTTGAGCCAAACCAACGGTCCAAAATATTTAAGTTCAGTTATTATTACTAGGGTGGAGTTCTCGCCAATCTTAAACACACACAATAGTTCAAGGCAAGACTTGGCTCGCTAGTCTTGTCATTTCAATCTTGACTTAATCTGTCAATCACCGAGTCTCGCTAGTCTTGTCATTCTGATCCTAACTTAGTCTGTCAATCACCGCACTACAACAAAAACGGTCTATAACGACACTTTTAAGTGTAGGTGCGTGTCAAAAAAATACTGCTAGCTAAAATTACCGACACTTTTAAAAAGTGTTGCTATATGTGGGGTCGCTAGGTATATAGTGACAGTTAAAGAGTGTCGCTATAATCTAAAAAAGTACTGATAATTTACCAACACTTATTTAAGCATTTAGCAACCGCCGAAACTCTATCTCGTTAGTTGTGGTGGCGGAGGAGGAAGACAGGAAAGGCTCTTCGTCTAGAATTTCAGTGGATTGAGTGAAGAGTGAAGAGAGAAGAGAAGATGGTACTTGATTTTTCTTCTTTTTTTTTTCTTTTCTGTTTGTAATCGGGCCAAATGAACTGGTTGTGGTGGGTTGAGTAGAGTAATCTTTTATTTTTAGGCATTAGTAGATGTTTATTTAAGTTTTAACATAAATGAGACACTTACTCAAAAGTGTCCCAAATATGTGTCCCTATAACCTAATTCTGTTGTAGGGCCGACTCTGCCTTAGTCTGTCATTTCGACTCTGCCTCAGCCAAGACTCATCTCACACTTTCGGCTGGAGAACTAGCTCTGATACTAAATGTAATGACCCGACCCACTAACAATAATAACTCGTTAGGCGCAAAACACCGGTCCTAAATGCTTAAGCTCAATTATTATTATTATTGTGTAGTCCTCTCATATATCAAATGACCACTACATTTCCATCTGATCTAGAACCATTAGAGTGTCACATATAAGCTCCCAATATTGTGCTTCTAAATTATTTTTAATAATGAGACTTGTTAATTGACAATCGCATTTGTTAGATCGAATACAGAGTATGTGAAGCATCTAGAAAATAGTTTTTTTAAATTTTTTTATATAATGTAGTTGAAAGGGCTCAAAATATTAATTGCTGAAAATATAAATCTCATAAAAAGTGGTGTTATAATATATAATAAAATTTTAGATCAGAAATATTGATCTCATCTTAATAATATAAATTATTAGAGTGCTTAATTAGTTATTAATTCGGACTCGTGTGATCTAAATTTAAATTGGGTTGCTTCTCACAAGAGTATGGATATAGATATTTAGTCCATGTATTATATGGAGAAAGTGATTTAGATGGTGATAATTTAACTTGCGCTTAAATAATTTGGGCATATTGGAGTCTAAGGCAAAGTCACTACAACAAAAATGATTTATAGCGACACTTTCAAAAAAGTGTTGCTAGCTAAAATTACATACACTTTTAAAAAGTGTTGCTATATGTGGGGTCGCTAGATATATAGTGACAGTTAAAGAGTGTCGCTATAACCTAAAAAGTGCTGCTAATTTACCAACACTTATTTAAGCATTTAGCAACCGTCGAAACTCTATCTCGTTGGTTGCGGTGGCGGAGGAGGACGACAGAAAAGACTCTTCGTCTATAATTTCAGTGGATTGAGTGAAGAGAGAAGAGAAGATAGTAATTGATTTTTCTTTTCTTTTCGTTTGTAATCGTAAATGGTGGTGTGGTGGGTTGAGTAGAGTAATCTTTTATTTTTTGTTAGATCGAGCTTTATATTTAGACATTAGTAGATGTTTTTTTTTAAATTTTAGCGTAAATGGGACATTTACTCAAAAGTGTCCCAAACAGGGACGGAGCCATTGAGTGCCCACAGTGGCCATGGCCCCCCCTCAATATTTTTAAATTATATGAAGGTCTTTTATAATAAAAATTAAAATATTATAGATTTTAATTTTAGGGGCCAAATTAATTTTTTTAGGGGCCCATGCCCCCCTCAATTTTTTTAAATTACATAAAGATCATTTATAATAAAAATTAAAATGTTATAGATTTTAATTTTAGGAGACCACATTAATTTTTTTAATAAAATTTGTTTTAACTTTTTTTCGAATTTTTTGGTCCTTTCCCTTCAATTCTCACAGTTGCTAGTAATAACTGATCAGTGAATCTGACAAACTTTTTTTTCTTACTATTCGAAGTCAAATTTTTTTCCTATCAAATTTAAATTTTGGCCCCCCCGAATCTTAATTTCTGACTTCGTCCCTGGTCCCAAACATGTGTCCCTATAATCTAATTCTGTTGTAGTGAGTCAAAATAAAATTAAAATAAAAAAGAGAGGAAATTTGGTCTAATCTATAAATGTTGTCACCTTAATTTCCTGAATTTTTAGTACCATAAAGTATAATCTTTTGCCATAGGATAAAAAAAGAAAAAAAAAAAAAACATATTACAAGGACTATAGCATTATTGAGTACGTGTTAATCAAAATACCAATCTATCTCAAGATGATAGTAGGTAGACAAGTCATGTGCATTAATTGATGAGTACATGAAGTTTAATTGCATTGTATTTAAAGAAATTAAGCTTTTAGAGAAAATCAAGTATTTCAAATTTCATCCAAATAGGAGATTTGGTATTTAAATCCATGCACCAAATTTACCCGTAAAAAAGCCAATATTAAATCAATTAATCAGATAAAGTTCATGTCTTGTACCTATTAAAATCTATCTCACGAACATGACTAGTGTTGGAACGTTTTAGCATGTCAGAAAATGGTTCAAACTTATTTTAAAATTAGATCAATCAATTAATTTTGGCTTGTTTCAAGTTAATTAGTTCTATTAAATCTTAGGCAAAATGGTAATGTGGGTATGGGTTGAGATTAATTTCATAAAACTTGGGCAAATATGATTTAGTTTATGCCCAATCCGTCAAAAAAAGACATTTTATTGAGTTAATTCATGTTAAACTCTGATTAAGTTTGATATTTATCGGGTCATCTGAAGAGAGATCAAAGTGAGGAGCCACTATTGTTAGGGCATGTTTAGCTCGAGATCGGCGGAACCAGAACCGAAAGCGGAATCAGAATGAGTTAAATTGGAGCAGGAGTACGGCCAAATTGAGAATGGAATGGATGATTTGAAATAGCGCTTATCACTTATCACATATTTGGCAGAATTAAATTCAGAAAAATTGAATGATTCCAATTCTATCTTGGAATGAGAATCAAAATTGAATTCCCTCCCTACTCTAGATCTATCATTCAGATTCATTCCAAATTCAGAAGTTTCCCAACCAAATATGTGGAGAAAAAAAAAGAGTAAATGTTAGAACTCTCAAACTACTGGACCCAAGAGATCATTATATAAATTGGTGGGCTAGTCCAAAATATATGCATGATTTATTTGTTGTTGGGGTTGGGCAAGCCCAAAGTTGGTGTTGAAGGTCAAGTATTGGCCATTATGCAGTAGCTAGCCCATGAGTTTTAAGGCTATATATATATAAGGGATAATTGCTTATATACCCCTCATGCGTATGAAAATATCCGATCTATCCCTACTTTTTTTTCTTTCTAAAATACCCCTCATACGTTCCACCGTTATTGCAAAATACCCCAGTTATCTCTGTTAAGTTAATACGGATTAAACGTGAGTTAAATATCTACCACAGTTAAAAAAATTTAAAATACCAATTTTGCCCTTAACTTAAGGGCAAATAAGAAAGGTTGGTGACGGTAGAGGGGTATATTGGAAAAGACCAAAAGTCGAAATAATATTTGAAAAGGGCAAAATAGTAATTTTACAGAGATAACAGAGTTACTTAACAGATTTTAACTCTAAGGGCGTGTTTGGTTCGAGTTATCCTGGCAGGATTACAGCAAATCCTGCCAGGATTACTGTGCTTGGTTCATCCACTATGTAATCTACTCGTTAATGTAGCATTACAAATCGAGCAGGATTACACCGAAAATATTAACGGGAGGGGGGTCGTGTATCTTGTATTACTTAAATCCAGTAATACTACTTATTATGTAAAATGACAATTTTACCCTCCAACAATTCGAAACCCGATTAACAGTATTAATTTCATATCTCTCTCTCTCCTTCTCCCTTCTCTCCCGCACGCCTCTTTCTCTCGGTCTCTCTCTTGCACGCCTCTTTCTCTTTCTATCTCTTTCTCTCTCGCACGAACATATTATCTTCTATTGCATCGTCCTTCCAGATAATCATCACGATCTCCTTTCCTCTATTCGCCATTTCCGCATACATATTTAATCACTTTTTCTCTCTCACCACCAACACATTATTTTCGAACTGAAGTTAGATCTGATTTCAAGTTTTTTTTTTCTTTTTTCGTCGATTTAAGGAGTGTTCAAGGAAACTTCATCAAATAATATTTAAATGACTACAACAAGAGCAATTTTGGAAAAACAACACTTTTATATCAGAATTACTAAATTTTATAAACTGAACCAAACATAATAATGTTATAAACACTGCAATCCAGTATTACATTACTGCATTAAACCAAACGCGCTAATGTAGCATTAGTAGTAATCTCACGTCGAAATCCAAGATACATGGATATGTCGAGATATACTGTAATTTTACATAACTCGAACCAAACGCACCCTAAGGGTTTATTAGAAATAGGTTGGAACGTAAGAGGGGTATTTTCAATATTAGCTTTCTAAGAGAGGTAAATCGAAAAATCGGAAACTTTTCACGGGTATATAAGCAATTGCCCCTATATATAATTACAGTTTTGGCCGTGAAGTGAATGATGCTTTAGTCCTAAGTCTTTAATTTGCTGTGATTTTTGACTCGAACTTTTTAAATCATTCTAATTTAGTTAACTAAATATTGATTAGTCGCTAATGTGAAAGTGATATATATATAGTTAACTAAACTTATGAAATTTGGTTTCTAAATAGTTCTAATAGCGTAGATCATATCTAATTAATGGAGCCGATTGCCGAATCGGATGCTCCATCATCGAAAACAATTTATAAGCACGGAGGCCTCCATATTTTCGAAAGTATAGGAGACATACTATAATATATATATATATATATATATATATATATATATATATATATATATATATATATATATATATATATATATATATATATATATATATATAGCAGTGTTGTGATTATGAGAACTATTTACCTATCTAGCATCTTTATGAAAAAATATTTCCTATCTAGCCTCCTTTTGAAAAATATTCCATATTTAGCCTCATTTTCAAAGATTAAAAAAAATAAATTAATTAATACCTTTAATATATATTAAGGGATTAAGTGGGAGAGATTATTTTTTTCTCCGCACCTCTCTCTCTCTCTCTCTCTCTCTCTCTCTCTCTCTCTCTCTTCAATATTTATTTAATAATAATTAATTTTTATAACAATATTAATAAAAAAATTATTTATTAACAATAATAAATAATAATATTATCTTTTTATTAAGTACTAGTAACGGATATATTGGTAACGTAGCATAACAAACCAATTAAATATTTTCTTTTAAAGATATATGTCATATCATGATTACAAAAAAAATATTTATATTATACTTTTGTTTGAAAAGAAAAAATATGATTAACTTATTAATGATGTGGTGCAAGTGTATTTGTGTAGAATTCCTATCTAGAGAGGGTTTGAGAGAGAGATAGAGGTGTGGGGTTGGGGTTGGGGAGGAGAGAGAAAGAATTTCGAAAAATGGAAGAGGAGAGAGAAAAGATAATATTTTTCACTTAATCTCTTAATATATATTAAAGGTATTAAATTTTCTTTTTTCTCTAATCTTTGAAAATAAGGCTAGATAGGAAATATTTTTTTAAAAGATGCTAGATAGGGAATATTTTTTTATAAAAAGGCTAGATAGGTAAATAGATCTGATTATGATGCCACAATAATTAAGATGCCACATTATTTTCATATCTATGGTACTCCACTATTTTGTTAACTAAATTAGATTGTGGGACTTAATTATAATAATTTACAAAATTCGAGCCAAACATTACAATAAAATAAAATTTCAAAAATCAAAGTGTCGCATGCGTCATATATATATATATATATATATATATAGAGTTTGGCTGTGGCACTATCGTTAGAACCAAGGATTTGGTGCTATCGAGTTTTCCACCGATTTAACTCTTAAATTATTTTTACCCGTTAGAGTATACTATTCAACCAGCCACCCACTCAACCCTATCTAACTATTCAACCAACCACCCACTCAACCCTAGGGGCCGGCCCATATCATCCTAGCTAATCACTCATTTCTAATCACTCATTTTTTCCTATATATATATACGTGTGTGTGTGTGTGTGTGTGTGTGTGTGTGTGTGTGTGTGTCACTCATTGCAATAATAACATTGTTGGATAATTGATATCCGAGATCCAAGTTTAAATCCTAATTAATTCATGTGTCAATCATTGCAATACTAACATTGTTGGATAATTGATATCCGAGATCCAAGGTTAAATCCTAATTAATTCATATATATTTTCAGCTAAGTTTATTTCTAAATAAAATAAATGAAGCGGTAGGAGCGGTACTGAAAAAGAAATTATGAGAGCAATAAGCATGTATTCAGTATTAGAAAACTACTATAATGAATTGAAAAGAAAACGGTAAGAAAATGATTATTTCAATAGTATATATTTTTGCCAAAGAATTAAACAATTGTATACTGTAGCAATAAAAATTATACTAAAGTTTAAGCCCCAATTAAGTCTAGACCCACAAGTATAAATGCTCTCAATTGAACTCAATTTTTTACTCTCCAAGGCTTAGTTTGATATCGATGTAGTGGATCAAACAGTACTATTAATTTGATAGAATGGAGTTGAGAAAAAATATATAGGGATATATTTCTGCGTTCTCCGATATGGGACCGTAGAAAATATATCGTAACCGTGCATTTTTCCATCATCGTTTCTCACCGCAATCCCAAACGAATAAATAAGATACAACTACTATTTGAGCCCATGCACCTAACCCGCGTTTCTTGGGCCCAATTCTTTTGAGTATACTAAACCGTCGTAACGTACGTGTTACTATCTGGCTATGACTCTTCTGTGTTAATCCGGAGATACAAACTCGATTGTACCACATCACTTAATTGATGATTATATATGTAGATATAAATTTTAATTTTATAATATATATAATATGGCAGTTATTTATATAAATAATGCATAATATATAATAGGAAAAAATTATATGAAATTATTTTTTATTCAAACTTTTCCATTCAACCAAATAAGCATATATAGCTGGAAAATTATTTTTCATTTCCTACGAACCAAACGTCAAAGAAATTTTTTTTTTTTCCATCAAAAACTCTTTTCCACCCAGAATTATTTTTTATAGTTTTATGTTGAACCAAACAGACCCTAATAAATCTTTTTGAAATATAAATTTCAAATGAATAATAATGGAAAAGGGTGTCAACTAATTTCTAGATTTTAAAAATCGAAAACTTTGATAGAATAGATGCAATAACATCCATGTACAAAATATAACACATTGTATTAATTTGAACGTTTCAACGTGTTTGTCTCTGAAATTCTCCCGATCCCAGAACCGATACTAGATCCTCCTCGGGAAGCGCGTCGGGATAGAAAGCGGTTCAGATTCATGACCCTCGAGAAATGCGCCCTTCTGATCTTCAAACGATTCGATCGGCGAGGGATCAAACCGATCGGGTTCGAAAGCTCTATTCTCACTTCGGTTCGGCTGAAAGAGCCGAATAGCCAGCACAAGTAAAAGATCAAGCAAAGTAAGAGCGAATGGCTAGAAAAAGTCTTAAACAATCGGCCGGATCGAGTAATGATTTATATTGAGAAAATACAGGGGAATACAAAGGATAGTAATCCTCAAAAGTGATGCCCAAAGGGCAGACAGACTCTAAGGATTACAACAAAGAGCGGAGTGATGCCACCGAAGGCAGACAGACTCCAGGAGTGATGCCCGAAGGGCAGACAGACTCCAAAATTCTAGGTTACATGCTACTCCTAGGAAAGCAGTAAATGCAGAAAAGAGAGATGCGGTAGAATAAGGATGGTCTTTTGTGCGCAGGGACAAAGACCACTATTGCAGGCTTCAAAGTTCCTATTTATAGTCTGCATTAAAAGTTGGTTGAAAGTAGTGGGGGAGTGGTTGTAACCATGTGGAAGTTACACTAACTCTTCATGGAAGTTATGCTAACTCCTTATGGAAGTTATGCCAACTCCTCATGGTAGTTACGCCCCAATCTTCAACCGTTCCCGCCTTCTTGTCGCGCTTATGCCGACTCTTGGTGTACCACGTTTCCTTGGCTCGTACGTGGGTTAGGTCGGCACAATTTTGGTATCAACAATGCCCCCCCAATAGTCTTTCGAATGAACACTCGGATGACTATTGGTGCCAAATATTGCTCGTGAGACCCAAACTTTAGTTTCGCTGGTCTTGATCGGCTTAAAGAAAACAGCTCTTTATAATCTTAGCCGCTTATATCTCGTTTTATCAACCGATTCTTACTTTCATTCGATCGGTTCGGCTCTTCTTGGACCGAATGTTTTTCTATCAAAGATTTTCTACTTGAAGAAAGTGGCTATACCTCGGCTTCATCAGCCGATTCTTCACTTTCATCTGATTGGCTCGGCTCTTTTTGAACCGACTGTTCTTCTAGTAAGGATTTTTCCTTGCCTTTTCTTTTATTTTTATATCGGCTCCATTGCAGCCGATCGTCCTCACTTTTCTTTCGGAATTGCTCATATTGGGCAACTCGAACACCTAAATCAAATATGTTAGAAAAATATTTATCTTCAAAATGGTCTTTAATTTTAAAATGTAGACCATTTAACGCTATTTTGGCGAACTCTGATTCCGGCATTCTCGTAAAGCACCGAATTTTGGCTATTTTGAAACGGCTCAAATACTCTTCGACCGTTTCACCTAGCTTTTGTCGGTATAAAGATAAGTCGACCGATAATTGTGGCTCCGACCTATAGAATCGTTCATAAAATTTTCTTTCTAATTCGTCCCAATCCCGAACGGAATTAGCCGGTAGACTCGTATACCAAGTGAATGCCGTCTTAGTCAACGACGTGCTAAATAATCGAAGTTTCAAAAATGAGTCAGCGGCCGCTTCTTTACATTGGGCCGTGAACCGGGCTATATGCTCGACTGTATTCTCAGTGTCATCGCCTGAGAACTTGTCGAACTTCGGCATTTTCCAGTTTGCCGGATACGGATGCTCCACGTCGATGTTCGCGGGATATGGAGATCTAAATACAGACCGCACTGCCGACCTCGCGCCAAGTCCGAAAGTATTTCGGATGACTTCTTCAATTTGTGCGTATATTTCATTATTATTCCCCTGCAAAAGAACATGTGCTTGTACTACATTCGGTCCTTGCAGTAGACCGACATTCGGTATAATAGAGTTAACTCCTTGCATATTCGGAGCTTGCCCCCCAGCTCTAGCCCCTACATTTTGGAGTTGGTAAGCTGGTATAGGAGGTAAACCCGATGCAATCTCCGACTGCGGGTCGGCGTTTATATTTGCCGCCCTATAAACAGTTTGAACCTCCGACACGACTGGATTTTGTTGCACCGGCGCATTTAGGGAGCCCTTGTTGCCCCATAAAGTTCCTCGTTTCGGGTAAATAATTGTCTGATTTGAACAATATTTTCATTATAGGCCGTGATGGCGGCCAGCACCGCATCTAGTCGAGCGGTACTTTGATTAATATTTTGATCTAAAGTTTGCAGGACTCGGCTCATCTGGCCGAGTGCCTGAGTTAGACTCGGCTCTTGATGAGCCGACTGTCCACTAGTCTCTCCTCCAACAGGTAGCACCGTCTGATTCTCATTCGCATTTTCGGCGCTATTAGCTTGGTCATTCCCTGAAGGCCTGGGAATGGCTCTATGCCGGAAGTTCATAGCAGTATCGTCAGCCATATGATAGAGACTAGATTGGAAAAAACCTGACCGAGTCCCACCGGGCGTGCCAAAATTGTTTGTCTCTGAAATTCTCCCGATCCCAGAACCGGTACTAGATCCTCCTCGGGAAGCGCGTCGGGATAGAAAGCGGTTCAGATTGATGACCCTCGAGAAATGCGCCCTTCTGATCTTCAAACGATTCGATCGCTGAGGGATCAAACCGATCGGGTTCGAAAGCTCTATTCTCAGCCGGTTTGAAAGAGCCGAATAGCACAAGTAAAAGATCAAGCAAAGTAAGAGCCGAATGGCTGAAAAAAAGTCTTAAACGGTCGGCCGGATCGGTAGGAGTAATGATTTATATTGAGAAAATACACAGGGGAATACAAAGGATAGACTGTAATCCTATAAAGTGATGCCCAAAGGGCAGACAGACTCTAAAGATTAAAACAAAGAGCGGAGTGATGCGAAAGCGAGACGGACTCCGGGGAGTGATGCCGAAGGGCAGACAGACTCCAAAATTCTAGGTTACATGCTACTCCTAGGAAAGCAGTAAATGCAGGAAAGAGAGATGCGGTAGAATAAGGATGGTCTTTTGTGCGCAGGGGCAAAGACCACTATTGCAGGCTTCAAAGTTCCTATTTATAGCCTGCATTAAAAGTTGGTTGAAAGTAGTGGGGGAGTGATTGTAACCATGTGGAAGTTACACTAACTCTTCATGGAAGTTATGCTAACTCCTTATGGAAGTTTACAACCTCACAGAGTTACGCTAATTCAACCGTGCTCATTGTTTTTATCATTTTCCTTAACACTTCGTAGCCTTATTCTTGAGCCCTCTTGGTGTCTCGCGTGTACGTCTACCAGACGTAAGTGAATGCACAATTTTGGTATCAACACAACGTAATTTAGACTCTATTTGAAATTGCATACAAAATGTTTTACGTGCAATGATATATATTAATTAAGCATAAAAAGTGCGTTACGTGCAATAACAAAATGTACATGATTTAACTGCACATGCATGCATGGTTCACTCAAACTATTTTCTACGTGCAATAACAAAATTTTAGGAATAAATAAAATATTTTTTATATTTCGTAAACATTAATTATTTCTTAAAAAAAAAAAAGAGCTTCGCACCATGCCTTGAATTATATAATGTCAATTTATTTTTTTGCTATAGCGAAAGCTTAATAAGCTAAAACTGTTTATTCTTTTTTCGTCGTTATATACTAGAAGAGAAAAAAGTTAAAAAAATATTATTGAAAATAATATTTAACTGTATAAGAAGTAAACTAAAGTAAACGAGGGTATTTATGTTGAAAAAGAAAAAAAAAAAAGAACATTTGATTAATGTGACCTTTCACCAGTTACTATGAAACTCCTCGTACGTAGAATTAAACATGGTGACAATTTTCCAAGATTTTGTCTTGTTATATTGAATTAATTTTCATTTTTTATTTCTTTTCAAATGACAAGAGAATCTCACACAGTTCATACTACGTGGCTATTAATTCTTTTCAAATTCATAGAAGATCTATGATTTTATTAACCCTATGGGGTCATATTTTTATTTTATTAAATTCGAAATTGGTTCAGCTCTATTATATATATATTTAGCTTTTGTAGTACGAACCCCACATGGTTCGTACGTGTACTCCACGCGCTAGTAATTTTATCACCCGATGTGCCTTACCGTTTGGTTAGGAGATAGAGATAGAAATAGGCCCTTATCCTCTCTTTATATCCAAATGTTAATTTTTTATTCGAGAATAGTAGTTCTCGATTATCCCCACCAACACATTCATTTTTTATATAAAACTACCTAATATTTTTCTTATCCTCAGGAACAATCCAATTTTCATCCAAACGTTATTTTTCTTATCCTCATACTTGTATATATCTATCGTAATAGATAGTTCTTGCTTATACGAATCAAACGATACCTAATAATGTTTAAGGTACATGTTTTAGCATATATATATATATATATAGAGAGAGAGAGAGAGAGAGAGAGAGAGAGAGAGAGAGAGAGTTGAACTAGAATACTCTTAAGATCTGAGCCTATTTTACTCTCGAGTTGCTTTCGATGATAGAACTTCCAAATTGATGCTCGGCTCCGTTGAACATGATCTATACCACTTAAAGTGTTTAGAAATCAAATTTCAAATATTTTCGACATCATTTGCCTAATGATCAAAGGGTTTCAAAATTTGTAATTTTAATGGTGGATAAGAGACGTTTTCTCGTTTACCGGTGTAAAGATATCCAAATCAATTGAATTTTTGTTAGAAAATCTTTTAAACTATTTAAAACAAGATCTATACTCTTGATCTTGATTACAAGACTCCTATCATCATGTTTTAAAGAATATTCATTTTCAACCATTCATTTTCTGTTCACTAGATGGATACAAGAACAATATCGAAAGTGCGTGAAATTTGATTTCTAGGTAGTTTAAATAGTTTAGATCATATTTAACGGAGCCGATCGTCAATTTGAAAGCTCTATCATCGAAAACAACTCGAGAGGAAAATGAGCTCGTACTCTTAAGAGTATTCTAGCTCAACTCTATATATATATATATATATATATATATATATATATATATATATATATTTCCTTCAGGGGCTAAGTTTAAAAAATTCAATTAGATTTCTTACAAAAGATTTAAAAATTATTAATAAGACGAGTGAAAAAAATTCTAGCCATGTAAATTAGAGTACTATAAGATTTACACATGTAGCACAAGATTATATGAAGTTACTATACATTTAAAGTTGATATCACGAAGAAAAGTCGAAGATTTTGAGGTTTCTGAATATCATGTACCGAAAATATCAATACTCAGGCTGAAGTTAATTTCTCAACATCCGAAAGTGTTACAGGCTAAGTTGATCACGGGGCAATATCGATACTCATTTGTGAGTATTGTGGTATGTCATATGCTGGAGCGTTGCACAAATCTGTAATCCTCATCGTAGTATATAGGTACTCTCAAGCCGCGGCGAATAGGGTTAACTTGGATTCGGCTTCAACTTGATCTAATTTTGTGCTATTAAGTGAAGAAATAGTCCTAAAACATTTTTGAGAGGGTTTTAGGAGGAGGTTGTTTGCTATAAGTTTTTCTTTTTTTTTTTTTTTTTTTTTTGAGGGAGATGGATAGCACGCTACCCGCTTCATTTATTTTATTTAAAAATAAATTTAGCTGAAAATATGAATCAATTAGGATTCGAACATTGGACCTCGGATACCAACCACCAAGTCTTTTGCCACTTGCTTTAGAGACAGTCAATGATTGGTTGCTAGAAGTGAATCGAAGATTCAAGTGGACGGCATTTTGTTTCCTACTTGATTTGGGGCTTTAGGTTTTAAACCCTTATAATTCAAAATTTTGAATTACAGCATCATTATATATAATACCCTAAAAGAAATTATGAGAGAAAAACATAGAAGAGAGCCTAAAATAGTATTCTTGTAATCCAATCTACTCGATCCTTATATTTATTATACCTTGAATTAATTGAAGAACAAATATATTGATCGGAAGGCCTTAGTCGTGGACGTAGGTCGACACACCGTTGATCAGACTCGCTTAAATTAATATCTTATGCTCTTTTGTTCTTTATTACTTTATTATTTTTGTTCTCGTCTATTTTTATCTATATAAGGTTCTATTTTTCGCTAGCTATGCTCGTGTATAATATTAAGGATTTAAGGTGTGCCCAGTAACCCTTCGGCCGGTCCTTCGCGATATAAACCTTACAACTTGATTGAAATACCAAAAAATAAGAGCATTAATTTATCAAAAGAAGACACAAACTTAATTTAAGCATAAGTTTTCGAAATATTCACAACTAATAAAATAACATCGAAAATGACATATTATGTATGCTTCTTGGATAGGAAGTTCAATGACCAATTAATACTACTAATTATTAATTAACTAGGGTTTGATTTTATTTTTTTTTCCATTTCTTAAAACGCGTAGTTTCTTTTGTGGGTCAAATTTGGTAGGTAATCTAAGATGTACTTTGCTATAATAATAAGTAGGGGCAATTGCTTGTATATTCCTTAAAAGTTTTCGATTTTTCCATTTCTCCCTCTTAAAAGGCTAATATTGAAAATACCCCTCATACGTTCCAACATATTTCTAATATAACCTTAGAGTTAAAATCTGTTAAGTAACTCTGTTATCACTGTAAAATTACTATTTTGCCTTTTTCAAATATACCCTTATACCATCATTGTCTTCCTTATTTGCCCTTAAAGTCAAGGGCACAAAAGTATTTCGACTTTTGGTTTTTTTCAATATACTCCTCTACCGTCACCAACATTTCTTATTTGCCTTTAAGTTAAGGGCAAAATTGGTATTTTAATTTTTTTAAGCGTGGTAGATATTTAACTCACGTTTAACTTGATTAACTTAACAGGAGATAACTGCGGGGGTATTTTACAATAACGGTGGAACGTATGAGGAGCATTTTAGAAAGAAAAAAAAAAAAAAAGGGATAGATCGGATATTTTCGCAATGAGGGGTATATAGGCAATTATCCCTAATAAGTAATAAAATATAAAATATTATTATTATTATTATTATTATTATTATTATAGTATAAGGGGTTGTACCCAAAATTGCCACGTAGGAGTGGGTCCTGTGGAAACCACGCGCCCCTAATTATTTTATGAATTTAAAGTATCCAAAGGACTCTCTCTCGAAACTTCTAGAATTTTGGAGAAATTAAAGAAATGTAAAATGGATTTAGTGCCAAGTAATTAATTCTATTGGCTAATGAACTGGTAAATTAAGTGCTTTGCTTTTGTCATTGCTTAGGTCTAAAGATGTTGTACATCATGAAATAACATGTAAACAACTTAATTACTAAGGTTAAGAAAAGAGTTAGCAATGCTTTTTGATTAAGTACCCAAAAAATTTCATAATAGCATATATATATGGAGAGTTATTTTAAGTCGTGTATTTAACAAAACCGGATCAAAATTATTAAATCTGGTCAAAAATAATAACTCATGAATAGTGATAACTAAGAACAAATAAGTTTTATTGTGAATATCAATTAACTTATGTTCGATAATAAAACCTACCTTTGAATTAAATATATATGATATTAAAGGTGGATATGAAGTCGAAAAAGTTAATTATATTGTTAAATCTAATTTAATTACAAGTTAAGAAGTCAACTCTACCTTGCGTAGTTTTGGATTCGATCTTGTAAGTAGAAGTAGTTTTGGATTCGGTCTTGTAAGTAGAAGTTACGTATTTGATAATTTAATATAATAAGTTTTTTTATTTTTGCAACTCTTGAAAGTAGAATTAATTCGAAAAAAATAATTTGTTCTATTCCACAAGTAGAAATTAAGCGCGCATTAGGCAAAACTAAAAAAAATGTAGAGCTTTTAATTAGCTTAGCAAGAAGGTCAAGAAATAATTATCAAACAACACTTACCGAAGCGACTAAGAAAATTTAGATTTAGTGGCATTTATAGATGTTGCTAAATGAGTAAGAAATGTAACTAAATCTTTTAGCAACACTTAACATTTAGTGTTGCCTATGCTGTGTTATTTATATTTATCAACATTTACACATAAATATTGATAAATAAATACATTTAGCAACACTAATAAATAAATATTGCTAAATTTTATAATTTTTGTCACTTAGTGTGAAATGTTACTAGTTAAATGTTGCTAAAAGTTAAACTTCTTAATTGTCTTATAAGATGGAAGTTAAAAAGGAATTAACTTAACCAACAAGGAGCATAAAAAGTTCACAGTTTATGATTAATTTGATGTCACTTAACTTAAAGAAATTACCTAAACTAGAATAACATTTTAAGTTTCATGGCTTGCATAAATTACCCATCATTTTTTCTATTTTTATTTCCTCATCTATTGCTATGATCTTAAATTTATATGGAAACAGTGAGCATTGCATGAGTTTCCTTTCTAACAAGAATGGCCAAAAACCATGTTCTATAGATGACACCATCACCATTAAAGGTTTATTTGTCATTTTTTTAAAAGGTTTTAGTTATACTCTACTGCACTGTACTTTAGTAATATTTTTATTTGCTATATTGTATATTTCTTTTTTCAAAAACACAATTATATTATTTTATTTTTTTTAATCGGTACACTATATTTAATATTTATTTTTAACTTTCTACCTTATACTATTTCTTTTCTCATATGTCGTACTCTTCTTTTTTCTGCTAAACAATTTATTATTTTAGACAAAATTTAACTGCTTCATTAGGTGACGTTGGCTAAATACTGAAAAAAAAAATATCTACGATAAATCTTCATGATTACCTCATTAAAAGTTTCCATCAAATTATTTTTAATTATTTTTAATTACTTTTTTATTATTTTTATATTTTTTATTATTTTTTATATCGAAATAAGTTGAATAAATGCTCTATCGCAATGTGAGACTTGTCTCGCTAACCTTTCCGACCCTGACTTATAGCCTTTCACATTTCGACCCTGACTTAGCCCATCAATCACCGATCTTGTCTCGCTAATCTTTGTCATTTCGATTCGACTTATAGTCTTTGTCATTCCGACCACGACTTAGTCAATCACCGATCTTGTCTCGCTAGTCTTTGTCATTCCGATCCTGATTTAACCCGTTAATCACCGATCCTAACTTAGTCAGTCATTCTGACCGTGCCTCAGCCGAGGCTCATCTCACACTTTCGACTGGTAAACTAGCTCTGATACCAAATGCAACGACCCAGCACACTAGCAACAATAACTCGTTGGACTCAAACACCGACCCAAAATACTTAAGCCTAGTTATTATTACTAGTGTCTAAGTCTTTTACAAACCCAATGACAATCACATTTCCATCCGATGTGGGACTATTGGGGTGTCACATAATTGCTTATAGTATAGAAATTGAAAAAAAAAAAAAAAAAAAGAAAAAAAGAAAAAAAAAAAAAAGAAGAAATAAAAGAAAAAAAAAAAGACTAGTTAATTGGTGCCTTTAAATAATACTAACCCTTCTGGAGCATTTGGATTTAGGCAATTACAATTGATCATGTAATTAATTTATCCATTAGTTTTGTAACCGTCAATAATGACACATCAGATTTTTTTTTTTTTTATTTGGATATACAGTAATAAGGGCATGTTTAGTTCATCACCGGATTAGAAATAACAAATAAAATTAAATTGCTTTGGAATGTAAAATGAAATGATAAATCATTCAAAAATATTTGATTCATTATGGAAATAAAAATCGGAATAAAAATTTTTAAAACTTTTTAGAGAGGATTTGGATTAAGAGAGAGAAAAGTGATGAGGGAAGAGGAGGAAGGTGTTGGTGAAAAAAGGTTTTAAATAGTTTACTTTGATTTGGGCCAATCCGAGATTCAAAATCAGATTAGGCATAAAAGAATTTGACAATTCTAATTCCGGAGTGAAATGAAAATTAGAATTTGATTTCTATATATAAAACAAATAATAACTATCGAAATCAATGAAATTTAATTCTGATTCTATAATCTATAATAGATGAACCAAGTATGCCCTAATGTCCATTGGAAATTAGTGTAACTTAGGCTTCGTTTGGTATTGCGGGGAGACTGCATTACGTGCGGTGAGAAAGTATGTTGGAAAAATACCCTGTTTGTTTCCGTACGTAATATTGCTTTCCGCATATTGCGATGAGTCGGTTACGATATATTTTCTGCGTTCCCATCGGAGAACGCAAAAGCATATCCCTATAAGATTTTTCTACAACTCCATTTTATCTAATAGCGTTAGATAGGCCTCAATACCAAACTAAGCCTTAGTTTAATTGTGAACCATCTACTAAGAAAATTCGTGCTGATCATAAGCATTCTCCACAACACCAAATTAATCATTTTTACGAAGCAGCTAACAAAAATTAAAATAAAAGTTCAACATATGAAAATATTAGTAAAACAGCGCCCTCCGGTGGACACGTGTCATATTTTAATTGGTCCTCACTGGACCGGCGGTCCGGCTCGACCGGACCCGCTCCCGGTTAGGCGGCTTTGGCTTGAACCGCCGTGAGAAGGCTCAAGCTGAGATCCAATGCCACGCCACAATTCTCCTCCGCGCCGAGCTCTGGCTCGGCTCGTATCGGCTCAGCTTGGCTCACATGCGAACCGTCGGCGGACCCGACCGAACCACCTTTCTTATCACTTTCCCAGTCCAATTTGCGGCTCGGCTCAGCCGGGTGGATCCCCGTCCGGTCACTGAGTTCCACTTCGGGCTTGCGGTGTGCCGATCCGGACCGCTTGAACCGTGACCGGGACTTGGCGGCGACGCCAACCCGGTCAGGGTTCTTGGCCACGTGGCGGATGTCGTAGGTCTTGAGTGGCGGGAACCCGCCGCCGGACGACGGTGCTGGCGTTTGCGTGATCGGCACACCTTTCAAGACAGCCTCAACGGCGGCTTGGCAGAGTTGCCAATTGCCGGACCAGAGCAGGCCGACGGACCCACAGACCGGGTCCAAAACCCGACCGCAGGCCTCATATAACAACGACTGAAAAATAGCTGTCACACGTACAAAACAGAAAAACAAACAACCATTACAGTACTTCTCTTTTTTGAAAAAAGTTTATTTTAGTTGTTAGAGAACGGTACATGTTTTGATATATAGTTTGTTACGTACATGAACGGAGGTGGAGGGGACAGGAGGAGATGAGGTTGAGGAGGCCGGCGCGGCCGTAGAACTTGGCGAGGAAGACGGTCGCATTGGCCTGGCAATCGGGGCTGCGGATCCACTGCAGGCACGACCGGATGGCGCAGCCCGCGCTGCAGCCCTTGCGGAGGACGCGGCAGCCGTTGCAGCTCATTCCTCACTCTCGGCGCGGGCGCGGGCGCGGGCGCCGGCTTCTGCTTATAGGCAGGGAGAGGACGCGGAATGGAACGAGAATATATAAAACGTAGTAGTTGAGGGGAGTAAGAGAGAATTAAGATGAGAGAAATAGTGTGGATACGAAGGAGAAAGTGAACTAGCTAGGGTCAATATATACAGAGCAGGTCTTCTATTCTATTAAGAGCAGGGAGGCTTTGTACTTTTAAGTCGTTTTCGACGATAAAATTTTCAAATCGACGATCGATTCCATTAGACTTGATTTATCGTATTTGAATTATCTAGAAAATAAATTTTGCAAATTTTTTATATCATTTACATAATAATCGAAAAGGTTTATAATCAATAATTTTTAATGATTGATGTGTGTCGATCGTTTGCAAGTTTGATGGTATAGACATATTCAGATCAAATAAAATTTTGATAAGAAATTTTTTATAATATATACACCAAGATTAATATTTATAATCGCTTTAGTATTATATCATATTTTTTTATAAAATTTTTATTTTCACACTTTTGATTTTGAACCCTTTCAATCACTAGATAAATAATATCAAAAAAAATATAAAATTTATTTTCTAAATACTTCGAATACGCTAGATCAGGTCTAACAAAGTCGCTCGTTGATTCGAAAGCTCTATTATCAAAAACGATTTAGAATATATATATATAGAGAGAGAGAGAGAGAGAGAGTGTGTGTGTGTGGGTGTGCGCGCGCGCTTCATCTGGTACACCATTAATAAATATGAATAGGATTTACTATAAACTTTTCTATCTTTAAATTATTACTATTTTATCAACCCCCACTAAATCCTAAATCCTAGATATCTAAGTCAAAAAAATTAATAGTAAATATTGTTTCCATACTACTAAAAATATTTTATCTCTAATATATATATATATATATATATATATATATATATATATATATATATATATATATATAGTCCTAAGATATATATTATCGATAGCACCAAGTACTTGGTGTTATCAAGTTTTCCACCGTTAGAATTAACCCTTTGTCTATTTTCACCCGTTAGATTATTATACTATTTAACCACCAACTCATTCAACCCTATGGGGCCCATATAATCTTAACCGTACATTTCTTCATCCAATGTCGAAAAATTTAGTAGTACTAAGTGCTTGGTACTAATGATAACATTCCAACATAGCTCTATATATATATATATATATATATATATATATATATATATATATATATATATATATATATATATATATATATATATATATATATATATAGTCTACTATCCTTTTAATAGGATAGGAGCACTTGTCTATCAGTTTTTAGCCTTTGGATTAATTTTTTTATCATTTCTAACCATTGGATTAAATACTATAACCCAAAGGGGACCACTCAATCCTAGGGGGACCATTTAACTATAATCGATTAATATCATCCTGATCCTACAATTTCTCATCCAAGGATTAAAAACTCGATAGGACAAGTGCTCCTATCTTATTAATATGATAGTAGCCCTAGCCTATATCTATATATATATATATATATATATATATATATATATATATATAGAGGAACTCTTGTCTATTAATAGCATAGCCCCTTGTGCTCTAAGTTTTTAACCATCCATCAATTTTGATGGGTGGTTAAGGTGAGAGAGAGAAGATAAATTGATGAGATATTCAAAAAGATGAGAAATTGAGAACCTTAATTTCTCATCAATTTCTCTTCTCTCTCACATTAACCACCCATCAAAATTGATGGATGGTTAAATTTAGGAGCACAATGGGTGAAATTTCTATTAATATACGTAGCCCTTACGGTAGCTATATATATATATATATATATATATATATATATATAGCTCTATGCTTTTAAAAGTACCAAGTCATTGGTGCTTGTAAGTTTTTAGCCTTTGGATTGAGAGATGTATGGTTAGGATGATGTGGGGCCCATTGGGTTAAGTGGGTGGTTGGTTGAATAGTATAATTTAATGTATGACAATGATCAAAGTCGTAGATCTAACGTTAAAAAACTCACAAGCACCAAGTGCTTGGTGCTTTTACAATATAATAGGACTCTATATATATATATATATATATATATATATATATATATATAGTTGAACTAGAATACTATCGGTAGTAAACGAGCCGTTTTACTACCGATTTGTTTTCGATGATAGAGCTTCTAAATTGACGATCGGCTCGTTAAATATGATCTAAACCATTTAAACTATCTAGAAATCAAATTTCACGCACTTTCGATATTGTTATCTTATCCATCAAGTGGACACAAAAATGAACGGCTGAAAATAAATATTTTTTAAAAAATGATGATAGGAGTCTTGTAATCAAGATCATGAGTATAGATCTTGTTTTAAATAGTTTAAAAAATTTTCTAACAAAAATTCAATTGATTTGGATAGTTTTATACCGCTAAATAAGAAAACGCCTCTTATCGACCATTAAAATTACAAATTTTAAAACCCTTTGATCATTAGGCAAATGATGTCGAAAAGATTTGAAATTTGATTTCTAAACACTTCAAATAGTATAGATCATGTTCAACGAGCCGATCGTCAATTTGGAAGCTCTACCATCGAAAACAAATCGCAGTAAAACGGCTCGTTTACTACCGATAGTATTCTAGCAAAACTCTATATATATATATATATATATATATATATATATATATATATGAGTAAGGCTACTATGCTTGGAAGCACGGAGGGCTCCGTGCTTCCACGTCGTTTCGATGTTGTGGCTTTCGAATTGTCGATCGGCTCCGTTAAACTTGATCTAGAGTATTTGAAGTACCTAGAAAATAAATTTTGCGATTTTTCGATATTATTTGCCTAGTGAACGAACGGGCTAAAAATCAACGATCGAAAATAAAAATCTTACAACACGCGATAATATGGCATTAAAAATTTAGATCAAAGATATTGATCTTGTTTTATATAG